>JAFVLL020044215.1:0-12762 GCA_021397915.2 Tor tambroides | reverse complement strand
GTCCTGGTAGCCATAGTGGCCGTGCTCGGGATGTTGGTCAGGGCCACTATGGCTCATCCGCCGATCCGCCACTCTGCTTTATTTTCTGGTGGATTACACTACAATGAGCAGCGTATCTCTGTAGCGTGTTGTTCACTTACGTTAAGCAGAGACACCTATTAGAGTTATTGAATATTAAAGAGCTGAGGGGTCACTCATCAGAAACTTCAGTCACCCGCTGTGCCAATTTTGCTCACGGTCTAGATTTCATCCTCACTAACAGATGCTCCCCTGTGCCCTCCGGGTTCAGAAACCGAGAGAGTGTGTATGACATTGTCAAGGGGTTTGGGTGGAGATGGGTCATGCTAGTTTTAAATGAATGTTGTATATGCATTATTAAAGAGCAGCAAGCCGAGATATGAGAACGCAGCATGCAGGCTCATTGCCAAAGCTGCCCACACACACATATACAACAGCACTGCTGAAATCAATCAGGACTTGAGCAACAACACACAACATGATGTTAGATCAATTATCTGTTCACCAATAACATGATTATATGGGTTTAATAAATGCTGTAAGTATGAGTGAATCATAATTATAATTCCTGACTGTTGGACCAGAGCGTTTTATATTAAGAGATTGTGCTCTGATTGGTTCTACTTAAAAACCTAATGGAATGAAAATTAACCCTATATATATTTTTAAATTAATGTTTCTTGTTGCACGATTCAGCAATACATCCTAACAAAAAGTCTGTTATCAAATATTAATGACTTTTTGTGGTATATAAGATTCTAGATGGACACAGTTGCACCGTGTATGATGTAGACACACTTGGAATATATCAGAAATAAAGGTTTACTGTCGGGGATTTGTCGTGTCGCACTGCATCCAGTGTAGACACAGTCACTAGTTGTGTCTCCAATAATGCGCTATACTCTATTTACTTATGCACTACGTACTCAACTGTGTAGTGTATGAATTTTATAAGGTTACTGTGTCATTCATAATCAGAGTCTGATAGCCCCTCCCTCCACTATGTAATTAAAGCTTGTGATATTTGAGTGCATGACGTGTGTAACATTCCAGACTTTGTTAATTAAGTGCATCATCCGGGTATTTAAAGAGGTTCTTTTTCAATTTGGAATTTTCAATGTGACTGCACTACTTTCACTATTTATACTACAAAATGGCATGCAATAGTGCATAAGTGCACAAACTGGGAAATTCACTGATCTATATAAAGATGAATATAGATCAGTGGGCAAGATAAAAACTTAGATAAGGTTTGTCCAAGAAGTTTCTATATTTGTCCCTAAACTTTTGAAAAAAGTCTCAAAAGGGGTGGGGAAGTAGCTAAATCTAGCTATAAAATCGCTAAACTGGCAACAGTGATCCTGTCACAGTTCACATACTCATACACACTGAACATTTTAATTAAATTTACACTACTAAAACAATTTTTTTCTATGTTGTTTTGCTGTTGTGCTGTTTATATCTTTATAAAAAGTTCACAATGTTCACTGTAAAAAAAAAAAAGTTTTCAACTTAAAATAATTTGTTACCCTGCTGACTTAATTTTTACTGTAGGCAACTTGAAATTTTAAGTTACTCAATGTTAATTTAAGGGACAACTGGAATATTTTAGTTGACTAAACTAAAAATTTTAAGTCAGCGGGGTAACAAATTATTTTAAGTTGAAAAAACCATTTTTTACAGTGTTGTTTCAGATGAAATATAACACAGATAACATTACATGAATATCAATAACTCAAACCCCTTTCAGGGTGTGTCTAATAACTGTTGGTCTCAATGTTTGTAGTTGTTTTAAGAGCTTTTTTTTATAACTGAATCCTCCAAAGCACAGTAGGCTGTGGGCAAGATTAACCAATGTGCATGGATCCACACTTAAAAATATAGCAGAATATCCAGGGACGTTTGGCATACACTTTTTCAACATACTATGTAGGGGTTGGAATCTTGATGTTGAATTGAATTTGTATTCACTATATATGCACAGATTTAATTTTAGACTCGATTCTAAACTTTGAATTTTATTTTAACTAAAATGAAAATGAAAAATAAAAGCATGCAGCTTTGCATCAACCTGTGAACAGTTTATGTAAGCGAAGTTGAGAGACATTGAATCAAAGAAAGTGGTTATCAGCTGGTTCCAATTAGTGGCCAATCGTTCGACGTTAGAAAAATATGTGTAAAAAAAATATAATACTGGTGCATTCTCAATGTTTAGTGATTTAGCCTCAGATACAGGATGTGTTTGTTAGCTTTTACAAGCAGGTATTATTATTATTACTTGCAACCGCTTGCACGTCCATGTCCAACACACTTCTGGTGTTTAAAAAGTACCTGGACACATAAGAGGTGGCAAATTCACAAAAAAGCTTGATGTTGAACAAGCTTGATGATAACATAACATTTAGAAAATGGATTTATGTTCTGGGGCTTTTTCTAATCTCACTTACTATTTAGAATGGATACTATGTGCATTGGGATGCAGGATGAGTCATTCAGGACTGAATTAAGTAACTGTATGAGTGAGTCATTGCATCTTTCACCCATCTAATTTATTCAAAAGCCTTGATTCATTCAAGAATACTACTTCTGTGTGTCGCTCAGGGACATTTTTTTTTCTGACTAAATCGTTCCTTTAAGCGCTTTACGGCAACATTTATCACAGAAGTCATTTTAATGTTTTAGGTGCATAAAGAATATGTAATGGCATGCAACACTGAGAAATATTGTCTAAATAAACATGCCAAATTGAAAATCAAACTTTGAGTTTTGCCAACAAACTCCAGGCTCTGAAAGTTGCTTATAATATCAGAAGAAAAATGAAGCTGTAAAGTCGCCCAGCAGTGAGACTAATAGATGGGCAGCAGCACTGCTGAGGTCAGACGGCCGCTTTCTGACAGCGCCCGAGATGACCAAGATGAATCTGCTTCCCGCTTCCAACAACTAATGATAACATCAAACCCTGTACAGAGGGACAGGCGTGATTTACTGAAGAGTAACACCAGAGTAATGTCTCTAATTCTTCCGGGAACTTCTGGACCGTATAGAGGAGGGGAGGAAACAGGCTTTGCCACTAATTAGTTTCCCTCTCTCTCTCTCGTTCTCTCTTAGTTCAAGCTCATTTCCTCTCTCTCTCTGCTTACAGTATAATGCAAACACACCCTCAGAGATGAATTCATTTCAGGAGTAAAGAACCCCAGAACTTTCTTCCACAATGAAGATGTCCATCTTTGTACTGTAATTGTGAAGCAAACGTTTTTTAGTAGCTGGTGATGTTTGAATCAAATCATGAATCACAAAAACAAACAAAAATTAAATATTAATGCATGCTATTTATTTTATTTGAAAGCATGCATGATAATGCAGGGGTCTACACTGTAACCGATTTCTGTAATTTGAACAGTATTTTACTGTAATATGTACAGTAAGATACTGTAAAATGTATATACAGTATTTTACTGTAAACTGCAAAGGATTGTGGGAAAATATATGTATTTTACAGTAAACTACTGTAAATTTACAGTAGTGAACTTGCCCGCGAAAAACTGACCAATGGCAAGGGAGATTTCTTTTATTTACTCTTTGGTGGAAGCAGCGGTAAAAGGACAAAAGAGAAAGGTTGCACTGTTAACTGGACAAAAAGGTTAGTATATTATTTCTGTTTTATGCAAAACTGAGATATTTTAAGATGTTTTAACTTGTTAACAACAAACTAACATTATTCATCGTGTCCTTTTTCATGTCCGGAGTTGGGGCCTTTTTTTCTGACTGACGGCCGGATTAACGCCGCCATAACGGTGATAACATCGACTGGTGAGTAAACTAAGGTCACCTATATTAGTCGAAATAAACCTTAGTTAAACCGAGAAACACGTTTGTAGGTTCTGCTGCCCTTTAATGCAAGTTAGTTAATCTGGCAAATCCTTACTTAACCTTAACAACGAACATGAAAGTTACTGAGGTAAAGTGCGTAGGCAACAACACTGTTTCAGTGGAGATTTTAAACAGTATTTTCAAGTACTTCTTTTGTTTGTTCTTTTCAAGTTTCTAGTCTAGATTTCGTCTGCAACGTCGGAGGTGTATTTTGGAGCCTCTTCTTGTGAATGCCATCGATGATAACATCAACTGGTAAGTTAATAATGTCATTTAGCCGAAGTTAACGATCACAGAGAAGCATAATATCTTTTGTACACTGCCTCTTTATCGCAAGTGCAATTCTCTTCAAATGCTATTTAAGTTAGAAACGTGTGTACCAATGTTGTATGTAACTTTAGAGACGGTCCCTAAATTCAGTGAGAGACGTAAAATAAAACCGCGAGCTAACATGAAATACTGAGGAAAACTGAGTTAAGAAATACCACTGTAAAGTACATCTTTTGTATTTTATTTTCAAGTTTGTGGTCTTGTGGTCATGTCGTCTGCATCGGAGGAGTACTGGAGTCTTTTCCTGTGATTGCCGTCGTAACAACAGGTGAGCTTTCATCAACTTAACTAATGTTACTAAAGTAGCCAAATTAGCCACGGGCTGCTGTTCTCCACTAACTCGCAGAACGAGTTTACTTTTTAAAGAGAGGAACGGGCTAGCAATATATTAATATAGTAAGTTTTGCTAATAAATATTAAAAATGTGGTAACACTTTACAATAAGGTTCATTAGTTAACATTAACGTTAGTTAAAAACATTAGTAAACATGAACTAAGAATGAACAATACTTCTACAGCATTTATTAATCTTAGTTAATGTTAATTTCAGCATTTACTAATGCATTATTAGAATCTCAAGTTGTGTTTGTTCTTGTTAATTAATACATTAATTAATGTTAACAAATGTCACCTTATTGTAAAGTGTTACCAAAAATGTTTATTTTATTAAAAATGTTTGTATTACTGTATGGTAGTTTTTTTTTCTGATCATAAACTATAGTAACACTAAAAGGGTGTTGTGACTCTGTCTGTTACAGGAGATTTCTCCAAGCAAAAACAGGATCTTGACTATGAGGGCAAAATCATCATACAGCCAGCTGTCTGTTTTGCAGAATTAGGTAACCCAAAATACATTTTGTTTTACATTGCATTACATTCATGCATTTGCCAGATGCTTTTATCCAAAGCAAGTTATATTGTATTTAAAGTAGGGGAGCACGGGGCACAACCTAACACTGTTTGACTGTCTTAGTTTGTGTAAATCCGTTCAGAGTATAATTTTTTAATACACTTTAATTTCACACTTGTCTAGTACAAATATGTTGCGTTGTTTCATAATGCCTCATAGGTGGGGTACATTGTAACATGTGAGGGGCACGTTGTAACATAACCATATGACAGCTTAAAATGTTATCAGATCTAATGAAAAAAATATACAAGACAAACTAAAATATTTTGTCAATAAAATAAAATCATTAACTTTTTCAAATAAAATAATGGCGTTTTTTAAGAATGAAAAATAATCTAATTTTGGAGTTTGACAATGAACACATTGCAACCATGCTTGGGACGGCCCTGATCGCAACACACAGCTACATATACAGTGTAGTTCAAAACAGAGTGCGCAAATGAAGAAACACATTCATAAATGATGCACTCCCCTCCCTCCACACACAGCTGTCATAGGACATGAGACACATAAACGAGCCAAAATGCTTTACATTTCTTGAAATAATCATTTCTGAACATTAAACATCGATTGTCAGTCTTTATTCACCTGCTTCTTGTGGCTTCTCATTAAAACTCATAAAAGTAAATGGTGTAAATTGCATCGCTAATGTCACAGAATAGCGGGGCACATTGTAACGCAGTGTTATAACGTTCCCCATCTGTGCAACTGGAATTTAAAACTGGTTAGTGTCTTCTGCTAGTTAGCGAAGCATTACAAAACTATCTAAACTGATAAATAACAGATTGGAGATTAAAATAATAGCAGATTTGTCTAATTTTAAATGAATACTAAAAACTGAGATGACAAAATTTACTTTAGCCAGAAATTTACTTTGAATATTCAGCGACATCTTCAAAAGATTTTTTAATTTTGGTGCACATTATTCTCTTTATAGTGTTGATATGGCAGCTAGTAAATACTGTAAATTTGGTTATGCTAGCATGTGTGGAAATATTTAAACCATGTGTGTTACAACTAACCCCGTGTTAGTTTGTGCCCTGCGCTCCCCTACACATTTTATGAAGTTATTCATTCCCTGGGAATCAAACAGGGGCGGCGCTAAGGGGGCTGAAGCCCTGAATGTTTTTATTACCATGTCTTGTGCGCATAAAGATTGAGTTTTCATGCGCATTAAAATTATTTCTATTAAACCAGCACTTGAACAGCAAAATGCAGCTGCTTTAGGTATCTTTAACTTACTGTAGCCTATAAATTCATAATACCGATATCCCCATCTGACAAAATGTTACTGTATAGCAACAAATATAAATTTTTAATTATAGTATTATAAGCATAAATTTTCTAGGACACACACACATTTAGAATGACTAGATTATATGAACAAATTGATTAGAATTTGGCATGGCCTGTGGCAGACTTTATTAAGTGTCAGGGTAACAAAATTCAATAAACAAGAAGTTAATATTAAGTGATTTAAATCGTGAAGAAAATATTGTCTTTTTGCTCTATTTCACAAAAACGGTTCTAAACAAAGCCATGCTGTGGTCTCTGCACACAACAGTGTTTAATTACTGAATGAATTTACCTTTTTTTAATGCCTTGAATCAGTGATTCACTGACCCATTCATAAAAACAGTTTCTTCTCCTGAATGAATCAGCAGTTTTTAATGAACTGATTGAATAAATGACTCAATGGCTCAGTCATTAAGACAGTGGCTTGCTGCCACCTACTGGTAACGTTTTTATTAACATCAAAGTGCATACAGCACCAAGTTTGACAGTTGAGGCAAATTCTGTAAACACTGCTTTAAAAAAAAATAATGCTTTTTTTTTTTTCTTGTGCTTGCAGGTTCATTCAGACAGTCAATCTTTGTGGCACCAAATTCATTGAAAGTCACAGATCAGCTGGAATTCTGGAAAGAGGGTGCAAAGAAAAAGGATCTGCCTGAATCCCATCCTGCTGTTTCTCATCGGAGAGCTTGTCAACTTTGACGGTCAAAATGACTGAAATTTAACACAACAACACAAACTCATTTTTACTGTATTATTTCATTTTATTAACACTACCAGTCAAAAGGTTTTGAACAGTAAGGTTTTTAATGTTTTTAAAGAAGTCTCTTCTGCTCACCAAGCCTGCATTTATTTGATCCAAAGTACAGCAAAACAGTAAAATTTTGAAATATTTTTACTATTTAAAATAAATGTTTTCTATTTGAATATATTTTAAAATGTAATTTATTCCTGTCATCAAAGCTGAATTTTTAACATCATTACTCCAGTCTTCAGTGTCACATGATCCTTTAGAAATCATTCTAATATTATGATTTGCTGCTCAAAAAAACTATTATTATTATTATTATTATTATTATTATGTTGAAAACAGCCGAGTCTAATTTTTTCAGGTTTACTTGATGAATAGAAAGTTCAGAAGAACAGCTTATCTGAAATAGAAATTCTTTAATTAATGTCTTTATCTTCAATTTATATCCTTTGTTAACTGCAAGTAGTAACTTCTATAATTTCCCAAAATACTTAATCCAAGCTTTTGAATGGTATAGTGTATAATGTTACAAAATCTTTTTATTTCAGATAAATGTTGGATCTTTGGATCTTTCTATTCATCAAAGAATCCTGAAAAAATTTACTCAACTGTTTTAAATATTTATGATGATGATAATAATAATAATAATAATAAATGTTTATCAGCATACCTAATCCAAAATGCCGCTGCAAGATTAATCTTTAATGAACCGAAAAGATCGCACGTCACACCTCTGTTCATCAATTTGCACTGGCTACCAATAGCTGTTCGCATAAAATTCAAGGCATTGATGTTTGCCTACAAAACCACCTCTGGCTCTGCACCCCTTTACCTAAATTCAGTACTTCAGATCTATGTACCTTCTAGAAGCTTGCGTTCTGCAAGTGAACGACGCATTATTGTGCCATCCCAAAAAGGCACAAAATCACTTTCACAGACTTTTTCATTAACTGTTCCCTCCTGGTGGAATGACCTGCCCAACTCAATCCAAGGAGCTGAGTCCTTAGCCATCTTCAAAAAACGGCTAAAAACACATCTCTTCCATCTTTATTTGACCCTCTAACTCTATCACTCTCTATTCTAATTCTATTTTATCTATCTGTCAACTTTTTTATTTAAAATAATTTTTCTTTAAAAACTAACACTAGCTTTTTATATTCTATCTACTTAAAAAAAAAAATTCTGTATTCTATCTACTTGTTTTCTTAAAAAAAAAAAAAAAAAAACCTTGCTATGTGTACTGCGTTAGGCTAACTGAGACTTGTGGCATATGGCTTGCATGTTGTTGCTCTTTTGTTGGTTTTGATTGCTTCTATTGTCCTCTTTTGTAAGTCGCTTTGGATAAAAGCATCTGCTAAATAACTAAATGTAAATGTAAATATATTAGAATGATTTCTGAAGGATCATGTGACACTGAAGACTGGAGTAATGATGCTGAAAATTTAGCTTTGATCACAGAAATAAATTATATTTTAAATATATTCAAATAGAAAGCTGTTATTTTAAATAGTAAATATATTTCACAGTAGTACTGCTTTTAAGGTATTTTTGGATCAAATAAAATGCAGCTGAAGAGCAGAAGAGACTTCTTTAAAAACATCAAAAATCTTACTGTTCAAAAACTTTTGACTGTTAGTGTACTTGCTTGTTTTTGCTTTTCAATATGTGTATGTTTTGCCATGATACAAAGTGCCCAGGGGGCTGTGGTGATGCCCTTTTTCAGCTAATTCATCCTAGAGACCATGACTTGTAATTTGTACTTTTAAAAAGAAAATGTTCAACAATTAAAAAGAATATTATCAGAACTAATGCTCATGAGTTATTGTGATTTTTATGGAGTGGTAAAAATCATGTATTACAGTGCTGTACCACAATTTGATTGTTTTTTACAGGTAAAAAATGTTTAAACTGCATGAAAATAAACACTACAGCACTGATACTGTAAATGAAAATACGGTAATAATACTGTAAATGAAAATACAGTAATAATACTGTAAATAAAAATACAGTAATAATACTGTAAATGAAAATACAGTAAAGCCATTATTATACTGTAAATGCAATTACAGTAATAATACTGTAAATGAAAATACAGTAAAGCCATTATTATACTGTAAATGCAATTACAGTAATAATACTGTAAACCTTTTTACAGTATTTTACTGGCATCCAGCTGCCAGTAAGTTACTGTAAAATTTACAGTAATCTTTTTACAGTGTAGATAGCACCGGACCTTCTTGTGATGTTTATTTACAGTCATTCCATTGTCACTTCTCATCAGTACTGAGGCTCGCATTCCAGTAAAAAGGCTTGACGCCCCTGCTTAATTTTTGGGAAGTGATTATCAACAATGCAGAACGCACAACGTTAAACCTACAGCAGCAGAAGAGCGCATCGGGTGCCACTCCTAAGTACAGAAAACTGAGGCTACAGTTCACACATGCTTACCAAAATTGGACAACAGAAGATTGGAAAATGGTCGATGAGTCTCGATTTCTGCTGCGACATTTAGATGGTAAGATCAGAATTTGGTGTAAACATGAAAGCACGGATCCATCCCGTCTTACATCAACCTTTCAGGCCAACCCGATCTCATGAAAGTGCGTATAAATAGTATGCCAAATAAAAACGAAAACTCATGGTATTGATATGCAAAAATGGACTTTGGGGTGTTACGCAATGGGTAGGATTAGGGTTGTGGGGTAGATGCGTATCATATGCACGCGAAAACTGCGTATTATATGTATGCTAAACACGTGCACATCATATGTACGCCAAAGTAAATTTTTGCGTATTAATACCAGGAGTTTTAGTTTTTATTTGGCGTAATATTTTGAGACCGGGGTTCTTCAGGCTGCTGTTGGTGGTGTAATGATGTGGAGGATACTAGTGATGTTAATGTTAGTTAATGCAACATTAACAATCTAACTATATCTAGTGATGGCTACTTCCAGCAGGATAACATGCCATGTCACAAAGCTCACCCACATTCAACTGTGGCCCACCCAGTGGTGATTTTCCAAATGGATAGACCTATAGATTGGAAACTTCATGAGACAAGCATGTTTAAAGCATCATACTTTATTAGCTTAGGTGCAGCTTAAGTGCGTCCTTTGTGGAAGGAAACACATAAATGTTGTACTAGATATTGTTCTCCACAACAAACTGAGTATTTGCAGCCACACACATTTCTACAGCCCATGATGTTTACTCGTCTTTGAACGTGAACTGACAGAGACACTTGATCATAGGATCATCTGCAGCTTTCAGACTGAGGTAATGCTTTACAATAAACTTCCTTTGGTTAACGTTGCATTAACTAACATTAACAATGAGCAATGCATTTGTTACAATATTTATTAACCTTTGTTAATGTTAGTTAATAAAAATACAACTGTTCATTGTTATCCATGTTAGCTCAGGCACGAATGTTATCAGATAGAATTTTTAATCTTAATAATGTATTAGTAAATGTGGAAATTAACATTAATGTTAATCATAAGTATTGTGTATTGAACCTTAGTGCTGTATTTTCTGTTGGCAATTTGACAGACAGATTTCATACGCTATACACTTTGCCAACCCTGCTTTATGTAGATCCACCCACTTAAATATTTGTGGCCTGAAGTGACATCAGTTAGTGAGGATATTGTGAGGATCAGGTGTTTGGAGGAAAGTGGTTAAAAAAAGGCATGTGTGACAGCAGAAAAGGAATGTTGTTTCATAAGCAATTTTGATGAAAGAGTACTAAAACTTTTTTTTTAATATTATTAGGAATAACATGCACTGATGAATCTTGCATAGTGAGACCAGGAATGTGTAAATATAATCAATTTTGCATTAATGTTGAATTCAGTAAGCAGACCCCAGAAGAGAAACACTGCAACAATATATGGATATTAGATTTTTTTTTTTCAATAAAATCAGTCACCGGAGAATTGTGCTGTGAAGGAAAATGAAGCATGGTGAAAATCTTCCCGGTTCGTTCAGCTGAGGCAGGCTGAAGCTTGTGATGGAGCAGGTTAATATGAGGTGCTACAGCAGCCCCTCAGACTAAAATAAATCTAGTCAAGATGGGTAAACTGTGCCACTTTCTACATTCACACTGCAAACAAGGTTATAGTGAAATATGAAATATTACTCCTTTGAGCCTGCGGAAGCTTGTTTGTCTTGTCCCCCCCCCCTACATTTGTAAGAGAAAAAAAAAAATCATTTTCTTTGAATGGTGGGCTTGTGTTTGCAAGTGCTCGCTCTGATTTTTAGAAACAAATTTGGCCCTGACACCCCTGCCCTCCAGCTTTTCAATTCACCAGTCTAATAGTATTTCCTGCCTTTGGAGGCAAAGCACACTGGTACTATTAGTAGAGCCACTGACATTTACCCTACAGCAGCCATTTTAAGAAAAAATGCTTAATTTAATAATTCATAGCTAATAATCTTGACATAAAACACTTTTACCTGACATGTAGAAATATACTTTGACAAGCATAAACTGTTTTTAGTATAAAACATTTTATATGAAGTTGGAGTTAAAAGGGTTAAATTTTGATTTCATGTTGACCAAAAAAACTTTTAAATGACTTTTAGTTCCAACAATTTACTCCTTTATTTATTTCAATTCACTGTTGTGTTTTAAATTGCAGTTCTCATATTGCAAACATAACTTCTCTAAATTGTTTCACAGTGTGCTCAACTTCATTTAAGGATCTTGGAATATAACATACAGATCTCACTGACTACTTGAACAATCTAACCAATATCTTTTTGTGTTTTCCAAAGAAAGGAAGAAATGGTTTGGAATAGGGCTGGGCGATATGGCAAAAAATAAAAATTTCAGTTCTCTGCAGAATGTTTGACCGATTCTTGATTTCAAATTTTTTTTAACTAGTCAACTTAAAAACTAGTCAACTTAAAAACTACAACATGATTCAAGTTCTTTAGTAACCATCTAGTTAAAGAAAGTTCTATTCCAAGTTCATCACATATCATGAGGTTGTCAACATGGTGTACATTGTACTTACATCAAAAAATAAGTACATAGTCGTTAAGGCCACTTAATATAAAGCGGGACCAATGTATCTAATTGTAGCGTTAGATAATATTTAAATTCAAAATCGCGATTCCTCGATTTAAAAAAAAAAATCATGGCAAAACATTAAATTTTAATTAAATGATAAAATTGAAAACAAAACAAAAAAAGCCCTAAGATCGGAAAAGCAAAATCGCCCAGCCCTAATTTGGAATGACATGGAAAAGCTTTAATATTTGGGTGAACTAGGCTATTCAACTTTTTTACCCTTAGTGTGATAAGACAATGCGATTAAAACAAAGGCTCACAAAAAGCACAAGAAAACACTCATTATAAAAACTTTATTTTGAATAAAACATATGGAACCTCATTACATGTAGTGTGTTGGGTCTTATCGATCTATCTGGGGTCAGAACAGCACAGCATCGGTGGCGGTGACTTCACTAGGTCAGAATCAGCTTCAGAACAATGTTTCGCAGGTGTTACAGTAATGTTAAAATCTAACACTTCACTGAAGGTAGCACACCACAAATACACCATGTAGAAAAATCAAAGGGCTGC
>JAFVLL020044213.1:11783-107249 GCA_021397915.2 Tor tambroides | reverse complement strand
CTTTTTAAATATGAGCAGGGCTTGATTGTTTGTGTTTGATATAAGAAGTTCTATTTATAGCAAATGTAAAAGCCCTTTCACACCAAAAAGTGTAATGAATAAACCTCAGGCTGCTTATTAGTATGGTTGAACTGGATCATCAAAGGTCAGCAGCAAAGACATTGGTTAATAAAAATGGGATTAGATACATTTGTGTTGTTTAACATATTTAATTATTGCAGGTTTGCGTCATATTCTGAGTTTGCATTTCACTGTTTTAATTCATTTTGATGAATACTAAATCTGTTTTTTGCGAGTGAGATGAATTAATGCACATTCACATTTAGTCTAGAACTACAGTAATATCTTGTTCACAGACAACACATCTGTACTTCCGATTTCTCCCAACATGGGGACAGGAGACTTGTCAGTCAGTAAATAGGAAAACAAAGTAACTGGCATTACTTTTTAAAAAAAAAAAAAATCAGATACATTCTTGTAAATTAAAAAGTAATGCGTTAATTTACTAGTTACTTGAAAAATGTAATCTGATTATGTATCTTTCGTTACTTGTAATGCGTTACCCCCAACACTGACCCTGGACCACAAAACCAGTCGTAAGGGTCAATTTTTTGAAATTGAGATTTATACATCATCTGAAAGCCGAATAAATAAGCTTTCCATTAATGTATGGTTTGTAAGGACAATATTTGGCCGAGATACAACTATTTAAATTCTCAAATCTGAGGGTGCAAAAAAAATCTAAATATTGAGAAAATTGCCTTTAAAGTTGTCCAAATGAAGTTCTTAGCAATGCATATTATTAATAAAAAATTAAGTTTTGATAGAAAATTTACAAAATATCTTCATGGACCATGATCTTTACTTAATATCCCAATGATTTTTGGCATAAAAGAAAAAAAAGATAATTTTGACCCATACAATGCAATTTTGGCTATTGCTACAAATATGACCGTGCTACTTAAGACTGGTTTTGTGGTCCAGGGTCACAAATGCATAACAGATCAAATTTACTTATAAATGTCTGTTCATAAATGTCACTTTCCATTTTGTTGGTGTCTCTGCTGTTTTTAATAGTTACAAACTGATTTCAGGCTTTCTAAACCAATAACAACATTAACCTGAAAACCTGTTTGTTTTCAGGTGTGCTTGGTGCTAAAATGAAATTCAGTCAGTGTCAGCGAAGAGGGGAGATTCAGTCACTTTACACAATTTTGTTACTAAAATGCATTAAGATGATACTATAGTGTGGAAGTTTTCACAGTGGAATTTTTTTTTTTTTTAATGTGACATTCATTCTATACATAAAACATAAGTTCATATTAACCCTCTATGGTACCGTGTTGCCTCTAGGCAACATACTTTATTTTAGGGGTTTTTTTAATAAAATGAGATGCATTTAATTGATAAATGCTATCTCAGGGTAGTAGAACTCAAACACTAATCAATGAAAATGCAAAAAAGTGACCCAAAGGGGTCCATTTTGCTTCCAATTTCAGGACATGTGCACGTCACATAACTCACTATTTTCTCCAATGAAAAGTGCATTTATCATCAATTTTCATCCATATAATTGCCTACAAAAAATCACCTTCATTAGTAAGTAAAGAAGTATTTTCAAAAACTTTACATTATATATCATCAAATGTATTTTAGGAAATTACAAAAAACTTCATGTTGCCTCAAGGCAACATTGTACCGTAATGGAATCACATGAGGCTATGCAGGCCTGCTAGGTTATAATACAAGTATATGATATTAGTAAGGAAAAGAGTTAGAATTATCTAAATGTATTTGCATTTTTGCTAAATTTTGTAATGCATTTGTAAAAATAGTAATTCAGATACTATATCTGCACATATGATTTTTCTGTTGGGAGGAATTGCTTTCTCAGCTTTCAGAAGCAGTTAGGTGTCATTAGTGAGGAAGGAGATTTTACATGCATGTGCTTGTGTGTGTATGTGCATGCTTTTAAGGATAAGGTGCGTATTAGGATTATATTAGGTTATGCTGATTTTTAATTTTTTTTTTAACTTAAAACAACTCCAATTGTAATATTTTGATATGATAACTGATATGATGGTTTGGTTATACTTGTGATCCACGATGGTACAATGTTGCCTGAGAGCAACAGCTGGATATGAAATTGCATAGTCCTGTGCTGGAGATTTATTGCCTTGTGGAGCAGATCTCTGCCCAGCCGTAATTACCCCAGAGATAGATTCACGTTCGCCCAAGAGCCCTGATGTAGAGCCCAGAGCTGGATGCATTCATAATAACACAGATCGCTGTCTGTCCAAACAAGAGCGTACTGAGATTTATGGTGTCAGAGAGGCAGGCCCAGGCTCTCTCACTTGGATGAGCTGTGAACTCTGTTTGGCTTTACTGAGCAGCGCGTCTGCCTCTGAAGGCAGGACGCCAGACCAGGAGTTCAACTGTGTTGTTAATAAAGTGGCAGCCTAGTGTGTATTTATAAGCAAAAGCTGATTATTTATGAATTAAATTGTACTAATGTGAACAGATCTGACATGCATTTCCAACTCATGACAGTGAATTTTAATGAACTTGTTGTGTGTGTATATACATCTCACTTGTTTTCTGTAAATTACTTTAGGTCTCCGTTAAGTGGGCTTCATATCCGGTATGATTCGTCAGGACCGTTGGTTCCGGGGCTTGGATCTGGTTCAGATACGTTGCCCCCGGTGGCCACCAGCATCGACCAGTTGCTGGACCGGCAATGGAACGAAGGACAGCAGTTCCTCCTACAACAGGGCTCACAAGGAGATGGTGAGAGGCTTTCTTACACACATTTAATGATGCATGTTGCTTCCGTATACAATATTGAATCTCAACACTCGAGCACAGAGCTCTTTGGCCATGTGTGGTTGTCATTGCGCTGGTCTTGCTGTGGATGTTGTTGAGCCATAGGATCCTGTCAGTTCTAATGATGGCTGATGATACTGTTGTTTCTCTCAACATAAGCTTGCAGTAATGTTAATTTTGGCATCTTTATTTTAAATTAGTCCTGTCAAATGGCTTTGTTAGCTTTTATAATATGTAGTCAACCTTAACTTGCTTTTTGTTAGTAGTTGACAAAGTCTGGGCATTTTAGTCTAGCTTGAGTCAGTCAAAACTGTTGATATTTTAGTAATATTTGGTTATGAGGCACAATAATGGTTAAATTGATGATCATGATTGTTTTGCTCAATTTTAATCACTGTTATTAATAATTATTGTTGTCATTTGAGAAATTACACAGGAAAGGAAGAAGTTGCTTGCGCCATCCAATAGATGGATTATAGTGAAAAATGTTTTTTAAACTACATTCAAAGAATTTTTTCAACAATATAACATGTTGATATAGTTACAGTTATTGTTTGATGAAGCCGTCGTCTTCTCATCACCATGTTGTCTTAGTCATAGAAAAAAAGGTTGTAGAGAAACATTTTTCATCATGGTTGTCATTATATGAAATAAACACTAGGCTGCATGGGTGTTTTTTATCAGCTAATGAAGGTTGTGCTGGTTTTGTTAGTGGTGCATGCTTATGACAATGCTTGCTTGAGTATAAAGATTTGCCAAACTCATCCATGAAATAGTGTTGCAGCCTTGACGTCAAAACCCAGAAGTCTAATTCTCCTTGGGTTCCCTCAAGATTTTCCTAGGGCTTTTTTCAATTTAAGAGCAAAACAGGGTCTGTGGTGTATATATAAAATGCTTTTTTGCTCTACAATGTAACTTACAAATACTCATATAGAAAATGTGAATTTTGAAGCGGTTATGTTTAACTATATAAGTTTGGGTTGTGAGTGAATGCACTTTGTTATACAACAAAATGTTTAAGTGTCATCAAGTAATACAAAACTTATTTACTCATAAATTGAAAAACCCAATGGGAAAATTTTGAGGGAATACATGGTGAATTAGACTTCCAGGTTTTGATGTCACGGCACTCTGTGCAACAGATAGTACCTCAAATCATGTAGCTTGTTGACAAGTCAGGTGCTACTGTTTTTTTTAAGTGATATGAGACTTAGGATTTTCACCTAATAAAAGGAGCAAAAAATAAATACATTTTTTTGCATTAAACAAAAAAAGCCAAATTTAGAGACCAGAATGAGACTTGAAAGTCAACTCTTTTGACCTGGGGCAGTAAATAACCACCCAGAAGACCTTGGCAACCAAATAGCAAAACCACTAAGAACAACTTGGTAGCCATATAGCAATGCCCTGGAAACCCACTTAACACACCCTAGCATCATTATGATGACTTTTAATTTGCATGTAAAATCAATTAATTCCTGTTTGAATAATTTCATAGTCTAGCTGAGAGGGTTTACAGATTTGCTAAAGACGGTTGTAGAGATATCAAAAGGCATTTTAAATTAATTTCTCATTAGAACGCTAAAAGCCTTTATTAATTATAGTCATTGAAAATTGGCTACATTTAAATTCAGTCTGATTTGTCCATTTTAATCTCAGGGTGCATAGTGATAAACCTGGGTCTGTTGCTTTCACTGAAAATATTTTATTTAAAGTAAAAATAAGTACATCATAAACCTTATTTTACTGCATGTCAATCAAATAATATGCCGGTTTGAAGCCTGTAATTACATTCATCCCCGTAATGTGGGTAATTGATGCATTGGTTAATACCACAGTAATTATGAGCTTCATTGCCTGTATTTTGTCTGTGTGTAACTTGTGTAGTTTCATGATCGGCTAAGTAGAAGTAGTAGCGAATCTTTCAGTAGCAGCAGGTCGGTTTGTAGTGTCACAATTGTGTGAATGAGCAGCAGCTGTTTCTGTTATGATAGAGGCTCTTCTGGCGACGGGGGGAAGTCTGACAAACGCACAGAGCAGGAAGCGGTAGGACGGTTGTGTTTCTGTTCGCCACTGATATGAGACCAGTTGTGCGGTTTTGCTGACACTGCATCTGGTTTGCATTTGGCTCAGGGTTGCTGGCCCCCGATCAGTGCTGTGTGATCCTCGGAGAGTGGAAGCCTGTCGTTGTTGTTTTTTCCTGGAGGTCTTGAACCACATGTGTGCCAGTGTAGTTTTCGCGCTTGTGGTATCGGGTTCGCCGCTTCATCTCGGTGGTTTGTAACCACTTCTATTTTGCTGTCAAATCTTGATGCGTATGTTTTTTTGTGTCCAGTTCTGGGAATGCTGAAGTCCCTGCACCAGCTGCAGGTGGAAAACCGGCGCCTGGAGGAACAAATCCGCACTCTCACCATGAAGAAGGAACGACTGCAGCTCTTGAGCGCTCAGCTCTCTGTGCCTTTCACCCCCGCAAGCACCACGGCCACCACTGCCTCCTCTCCTCTGTACCCCAGCAACACTCACGCAGGTTAGACACACACGCTACCTTCTGCCTCTCGTCTACCCGTACAGTTTTCACACACTCCATCTGGACCGTCATAGTCTAATCCCACCCCAAACACCCCCCACCCCACCCCGATCCACATATTCACACATACACGCACACGAGCCCACCTCTCACCCCCGTCCAACCCCCTTCCTCCCCCTCTGTTCTGCTCACGGATACTCCTCTCCCAGCTCAACTCTAGCTAATCTGGTCTCCGCATTCATGTCAAGTTGCAAAATCTCTCTCTCCTCCAGACATGCTGCACAGCAAGAGCATTCAGCTAGGCAGCAGTGTTTTAACAGAGTCCTCTCAACCCTTGCCCACTCAGGTAACTTCCTCTACCCCTGCTCTGCAGATGCCATCTGCTGGGACTGAGCACCTCTTTAGTTGAGTCAAGTGTTATATTATGTATATCTGTACATAGTTGAGTGTGTTGCAGTGACGTTATGGTGTAGTACGTAATTGCATCGTAATGACAGATTCATGGGATAATTGGTGGCTGTATGATGCATAAATCTGATTGAAATGATGCTATATCTATTTGGTTGGATGGGTACAGGAGGCGCCTCTCTCACGTTGACCTCTCTTTTCTCTCTCTCTCTCTCACGCTCTTGTGCTTTCTCTATTCTTTCTCTTTCTTTCAGGATCCCCTGTCTGGTGGCCATAGCAGCGGAAGTAGCACGTCCTCTCTCTCCACCCCTCCGTCTGCGGCCCACAGTCCCCCCCAGCAGCAGGTGAACGGAGTCGGCATGGCCGGGGTGGCCATCCAGCCTGGCAATGCCAACTCGTCCCTCCCTGCCATAGCCGGGGTGACAGGTCTGATGGGCGCTCTGCAGGGGAACCACCTGGCCATGAGTGGCATCGTGGGTGCCCTAAACGGAGTCATCCAAACCTCCCCCAGCCTGGCCCAGAATAGCAGCCCCCTGCCCCATCCCTCAGCAGCTACCAGCGCATCCCTGCCCATGTCCAACAGTCTCAGTAACAGGTACAAACTGGCACTCGCCGCCTTGGACTTTGCACTGAGAGTCCTTTTTGTTAAATAGTACATTTGATTACTTTGGTTGAGGATCCATATTTCAGGGTTATGATACCACAGTCTGGATTAGTAATAAATATGGGTGGTGGGGGGGATGCTGATGAAGTGGGTAAATCTCACGAAAACTGGCAGGAAATTTCCTAGGTCATATTTTACCCCCAGAGCAAAAGAGAAATAAAATATGTGTTATGCTTTTTATATGTTACAAAAAAATGAAAGAAAAGGTAATTGGGATTTTTTTTATCTCAAAATTCTGACTTTTTTTCTCAGAATTGTGAGTTTATATCTTGCAATTGTGAGGTAAGTCAGAATTGAGATATAAACTCAATTCTGAGAACATATCAGTCTTTTTCCCCCTCAGAATTGGATTTTATAACTTGCAATTGCAAGTTTATATCTCGCAACTCTGAGAAAATTCTGAGAATTTTGAGAGAAATTCTCAGAATTGCGAGAACAAATTCAGAATTGCAAGATACGAACTCGCATTTGCAAGAAAAAAGTCAGAATTGCGAGATGTAAAATTTTCAGCAGCCATTACTCCAGTCTTCACATTTCTTGTTAAAAACAGTTTTGCTGCTTAAGTCTTACTGACTTTTTTTTTTTAAACTTTTTAGTATTTTATGCTTTTTTTAATATATATTAAAGTGTATTTATATATTGCACTTTTTATTTTAATCAAACTTTATATTTCATTTATTGTTTTATTTTTATTTTGGGGTGAATTGTGACTTGGACATGTTCGTTAGATTCATCCATACTACTTGGCATTGTGTGCTGCATTCATATTTTCTTCATCTTTTCTGCTTCCCGATCTCTCTTTTGCTTGCACTTTGGAATGCAGCAGCTTGACCACTGTGAAAACCAGGTGAGGACTGGCTTGCAGTGCCTTTTTCTTTCTCACTTGCTCATTTTGTTTCTCTGCCTGCGGGCCTTGCGCCTGTACGTCTGCCTCTGAAACAGAATTGTGTACTTAAGATTGAACCGCTGATGTTTTCTAAGCAAGGTCCAGCTTAAACAGCCCTCCTTTTGTCAAAAACAAGACCCTTAGCTATGATAACAGTCTCTTTACTTTAGCATACAAAGGGGTTTTATTTCATGTGTAATACTTTTCTGCAGCCATGGCCAAGAAGTTTTGGAAATGATGAAAATTTTGTTTGCTTATGAAGGTTTATGCATGTGTTTGCAGTGCGGCAAGGCTTTTCAACGATCAGCACAGACAGATCCTCCTCCATCAGCACCAACTTCAGCAGCTTTTCAGCTCTCAGCAGGCCACACCGGTAAGAGGAGCACCAACATACACACTCCATTACACAGTCACAGAGTCTAGAGTCTGTTCACAATTGTTCATGTGACTTGTAACATAACGAGAGTCCACACAGCAGCTTATTTTGGCCATGATTCTTGTTATTAGATTCTGTCTGAGTGATATATAATGTAACATTTAGGGACGAATAAATCTGAAATAATACATTAATTCCAAGACCAAAAAATATATGCGTGTTTGCTTACAAAACCTTATCTTTTGGTGATTCGATGCCACAAAACTCTCATACGTCACAATGGCTTCTTCCTCAGAATTGTTTATTTTAGCATCCTGGCAGCTTGGAATTGCAATTTTGAGGAAATTCTTGCCACTATTCTGTGCAATATGCATCATACGGTCCGTGGGCAGTCTGTGGGTGTGCCGTCTTTGTCTAGACATCTCATCATACTCTTGTTTGTTTGTCTGTGTTTAGGAACAGCAGCATGCTCTGCTCTATCAGTTAATGCAACAACAACAACAGCATCAGCATCAGCAGCAGCAGAATGACATACAGCTACAGCAGCTGCCAATCAACAGCCTAATGCCCGCCACACAGCCATCCATCACTACAAACCCCTTCCTCGCCATGCACAATGACAACAACACTCCTAAAACTGGAGTTAGTACTGCAACTATCAAACAGACAAAAGTATTAACTTATAATATTCATGGATTCATTTTGAAGTATTTTTATTTTAAGTGTGTATATAATTAATATATGAAAGAATTAATATGAATATGTAATTGCGGTGTAATATATATATATATATATATATATATATATATATATATATATATTTATTTATTTATTTTTTTAGAATTTTATAATTGTTGTAAATGTATTAATGATATAAGACATTTTTTTATATATACATTATTTATATATATATATATATATATATATGTGTGTGTGTGTGTGTGTGTGTGTTAACATGCATTATATTTTATTAATGTAATGCATTTACAATAATGATTATAAGAAAATAGAATTATATAACATTTATAATTTTATATAATATTAATATAGTAATATAAATGTTCATATATTTTAACAATATTAATATTATAATATGTGACCCTGGACCACAAAACAGTCATAAGTAGCACAGGTATATTTGTAGCAATAGCCAACAATACATTGTATGGGTCAAAATTATTAATTAATTATTATTATAAATCTCAATTTCAATAAATGGACCCTCATGACTGGTTTTGTGGTCCAGGTTCACATATAATATAAAGTATAATTGCATTATTATAATTATATATACTTGTATTATTTTTATTGTATATACAGTAATTATAATTTTGTATTATAATTTAGTATTAATTAATAATATTGTATTATTTGTATAATTGTATATTTTTATATTAATAAAATAGGTTTCTTGTCAAACTTTTTATTTATTATAAAATGTATTTATTATACAGATTATTTTATTTTATAGATTTTGATGATCACTTATTGAATTTGTGCTTGTGTTTTATTCAGAGACTGGGGGAGAAGGCTATGTCTGTAACAGGACAGGAGAAGACCTGATGTAGAAAACAACATTTTGGAGGAGTTCTGCCTTATGGATCCCTCTCATCTGCCCACCCCAAGAGGCTTGCAATCTGAGCAGCAAGACCAGAACATTCACCCACCGCACGAAACCCTCACCAGCACCAGCCTTGATATGTGCACACTTGCCAGTTTGATGGCAAACCCATCTGGCAAACAACATGCTGCACTGAGTTTGAGTAAATCACTTGCTGTAAACTTACTGGATCCCATGGGGGCCAAAAGACAGGCTCACACACATATGTGCGCACACACACACACACACGCTCTCTCTCACCCTGCCAGTGTGCTGAAAATGACATGCTGGTGCGAGTCGCTGTGGGTGGAAAGCGTAGACCGAAGTCTCGGATGGGAACTGTAAGATGGAGATGCCTCTGGAACAGTATCTGCTCACCGCTGTTACCTCTCTGAACCCCTTTAACAAGAAACACGTTACGATAATCTCAATTTGTCCTATTTGTCCGTCTGTGTATTTAAAGGCGTCAAATATTTCAAAGCTGAAGCGATCAGACATTTGTGCACCATGAAGGCCTTCTCTGCATCCTGATCTTGAGCTTCCCCCGTGAGGAGGCGTCCCAAAAGTCCACAAACTGTCTCACTGACCCTGCTGCACTCTTTGAAGAGCAACTACCTCTCAAGCCAGGACACACAGACCAGGCCCTAAACCCAAGTGCCTGGCCCTGATCTCCAAGCTCTCAGCGAGGGGCTGCGCGCTGGAGACGCTGCCAGTCTCTCTCTCTCTCTCTCTCCTTCCCTTTTTATTTTTTTCCTCCAGTCGATCCATTTTTTTTTTTTTGTGAAATGATTTGATACCAATCGGCGTCGCTCAGGCAATACCAGTTCAGAGATTCCCAAAGATCTCTGCCTGTACAGTGACTACACTGAAAAAAACTGATTTTGAATGTTTGCGCTGCATTGATCATTTTTGAAGCCAACTTTCTATTATTCCTTTTTTATTTATTTGCATTGGTTGCATGTTGGGCGCAAGGTAATATATTCTAACGCTCAACTGGCAAAATGTTTTTATACTACTGTACAAAATTCTCAGCTCTTTTGAGTCTTGTAAACATTTTGATGAACATATCTGGTGTTTGAAGTTATACAAAAGAAAAAAGCCTACTTGATGATTTTGTTGTCTTGTAAATATGCCTGTTTTTCCTCCTTTTCCTTTTGTTGCTATGTAAATCTACAGATGCATATTGGATTAAGAATAAGCTGTCAGAATAAATAAGATTTAGTTTAGCACACTTTTTACCTCTTTTCTGTTGTAAATACATATTTGTGATTCACTTAGTGGTGTGAAGGAGTGTTTCGAAGCACTGTCGGTGTGTTCAGATCTTTTCCAACAGGCTTTCCACAAGACTGGTGACTGGATAAAGTGTATTAATTTATTTTTGTATGTGCAGGGACTTTTTTTTTGCACCGTTTTATTGATGTGGTTTTATACGTTATAGATGTGGTATGTCCACGTTCTCATGTATCTGTACAGAAATTATGCAAAATCTCTAAAGTTTGTATTTAATACATCAAAAGTGAAACCACACGAGTCCTGCTTCATATTAAGAAATTCTGAACACTGAGATTGTAGTGTTGCGCTTTTTTCAGTGATAAATTAAAATCTGTTTATTACAATTCTTGCAGTGCCTTTTTATTTAACAGTCTGTTTTGGCATAGCAAAACAGATGGATTTTTTTATTTTTATTTTTTAACTGAGGTTTAGTATGCTTTTAAATCCTTGCAAAGAATTGCTAACAAATTATGCTTGCAAACCACTTTTCATTAAAAGAATGACTCATTCATAATACAGACTCATGACAAGTATTCCAATTAGAGTTTTCCAGTTAAAATGAGAAGACATTATATTCAGTGCAAATGAAGTGCTTCTAGATTCTAATTAAAATAAATATCTTTACATAATTTAAAGCGAGTTCACCCAAAAATGAAAATTCTTTCATAATTTACTCATCTTCATATCGTTCCAAACCTGTGTGCATTTCTTTCTTTTGCTAAACGCAAAAAGACAATATTTTGAAGAATGCTGATAACCAACCAGTTTCGGTTGCCATTGACTTCCATTGTGTTTTTTGTCCATACAACGGAAGTCAATGGGAACCAAAAGTGATTAGTTACCAGCATTCTTCAAAATATCTTCAGTTGTGCTCAACATACAAAAGAAAGACATACAGGTTTGAAACAACAGGAGTTTGTGTAAATTACAGAATTGTAACTTTTTTGGTGAACTATCCCTTTTAACACTTAACACTTGTCTACAAAGGACCCTTTTCATATTTCCAGGGTTTCTCAGATGTGAATTGGTCAATTTTGAAAACTACAAAAAAAATTGTATTTACATTATTTTATGTGTGTGTGTGTGTTCCCATTTGCCAAATACACAGTAGTCATTCTATGACTTTCCAAAGGAGGAAAAAATACAAAGAGATTGATTACATTGGTAAAAAAGAGAGAAAGATGTCAACTTTGTCATCACTCCCTCAGTCGTATGAGAAATACTCACACAGCAGCGTTAACTAGTATAGTATATATATTAACTAGTATAAAGTACATTATTTAAAAAAAACCTTTAGATTTACAATTAAAAATCCATAACCACAGTCAGGGTCCATAGTATGAAAATCACACAGGTCTGATGCAGATGCCAAACTAAAACCATATGAAAGTAACACAGAAATTGAATGAAATGGATGTCAGTCATATCCATTTATCTTAAACTCTTGGCCTTTATCAAAATTACACATACTTTCGCTGGAAATATCAAGTTCAATGCGTCAGCCACATCCATATTTCTTCCATTATGAGCAAGGAAACAGACACTAAGCTCCGTCCCCATTCGTACACTCAAGAACCCCCATATTTCTGCAGTCTGTCCTTGTGTTTGCTATTTTGTGAGTGGAACCCATTTCTCAGCATGACCCCCAGGGACCTGCCCACTGTCCCTGCCCTGCGCTGAGCGCTCCTGCTGTGGGAACAGCAGGCCCCTCTCTCCCCTCAGCTTCATCAAGCTGTCCACACTACTGACCACCCACTGACCCCTGACCCCTCCACCCCAGCCTGATACGCTCAAAGCGGCACGCACACAATGGGGCCAGTGACAGCATTCACGCATCTGAAAAATCTTCGCTTTATTTTAATCAGATGAAAGCATTCTTGGAAATTTGTAAAACGTCACATTTTGTAGGGCGCTGTCTCGCTTTTCCCATGATTAAATAAGGAACTCTTTTACGACCTAAACGTGAGTTCTTCAATAAGCCTCTAATAATATTTTTATTCCATTCGCACGGCAGTGATAAATCAAATATTTAGTTATTTAGTCCTTTCCCACCCAGTTAGTGATGGCTTTGTGTTAATGCCCGCTCAGAGAGCAGATGGGGTAATAGGAGGCCGAAGGCAGAGAGCCGCAGAAGCCCATGTGTCGCTCGCTCTTTCTCTACCAGGTGCACTGGAGGGGGTGATCCAGATTAAAAAAAAAAAATACTGAAGATCCTTAGGGACGATTCATTTTCACCCCTGCTGCCTGTAAGGAATGGATTCAGCTTACAGGTAGGTAACAAAAGCTGCTAACTGGCAGAGCTGGAAGGGAGGTGACTGATTTATGGTTCTTTTCTTTCTCATTCTCGCCACAACCCCGAATGGCCGTGTCAAATTGAAATTTAGGAATATTATTAGACCACAATGAAAAGGTGTGTTTTGAGCTGCGGCCTGCTAATTAATTATGCCATTAAAGATGCCGTGTCTTTAAAAATGTGGGGGAGGCAGAGACAGGTTTTATTATGTTCAACTTTAATTTACTGATAATTACTCATAGGATGAGACAAATATTTGAGGTGAATTACCAGAGCAGACTTTTGTAAACGGAAATCTTACCCTGCTTTACTTCAGTTCCCTGCTGTCTCTTCTTTATTTTAAGGTTTCCAATTCATCCCCTTTCTGTACTCATCTGTGCCTAAATGTTAATATTATTTAATAATATTATTTGTTGTTGTAACTAATTATTTTATATAATGTATGACATGCATTTTTACTCAAAAATGTGTAACTGCACAGTTATTATTACCATTGTCATTCTTATACGAGTCATTTTATTTCAAAGTGACTCTACAACATTTATGAATTTATATCCTGCTCATGCCTTACCTGTCCAGTTAAATGATCATTTGTCTTCATATTCATTTGTCCTTCAGATGTTCTGTTGTTGTGTCAGGTTATTTTATATATTATGTTTATTATATTTCTTTATTTTATTTTATTGGAATTTTCTCCTTTTTTCCTCATTGTTCTTATTGTTCTGTGAAAATGCATATATATTTGTGTGTGTACTTATGTGATAAATGATAATTATGTAACTACTTACTGTAGAAAATAAATAAAGTGTAGTGTTTGAAAAAAAATGAATACATTATTTAGTGGGATTATTAGCAGGAGATATGTGTTTGGTTGCTGATTTATTTGCATGTTTTGCATGTTAGTTTGTAGTTTAATTTACATGGTATATCTCAAACAGTAAGTGGCAAAAGGACTCATTAGGAAAAGAATGAAAACAGAAAAATATGACAGGAAAAACAAACAAACCGTAAAAGCATTAATAAATCGTATATCAAAAGTACAACTGCAATTGATAAAATTATACAATAATAACAGCAACAATTTCTTTGTCACATTCATCTTTTTGGTTCTTCATCAAAATCCAGTTCTCATTTCATCCATATTTATGCTGACAAGCTGAATAGGATTAAAAGCCCAATCAAACATCCTTCCAGATGATTCTGAATCACCGAAGCCACATGATTGTTCTATTACTATTAAATCAATCCCAGCATATATTCTGCTCACTGCTCTTATAATCAGCATCTAATGCATCACACTGTCCACTTTTTCTTTCTTTCTTTCTTTCTTTCTTTCTTTCTTTCTTTCTTTCTTTCTTTCTTTCTCTCTCTCTTCTCCCCACCCACCTTTATTTCTCCTCCCTGTTTGGTTCATGCTGATGATTTCCAGCTGCTCAGGCACCATTCTGTTACATCTGCTTCTGGTTTAGTAATTAATAGCTCACTTTCCTCTCCCAGTCAGATTGAGAGACTGATCCCCCTCCACCCCTCCACCCTCTCACATACACTCTTCTCTCTCCTGCCTTATCAGACCTGTCAATCACGTCCGGGCTGTTTAAACATGCCGCTGCCACCCCCCTCCTCTTGCTTGCTTTCTCACTTGCTCTCTATTTTTCTCCACTGCTTGCTTTCTCGCTAACTTACTTTCTCTCTCTCTCTCTCTCTTTTCTCTTGCTTGTTCTATGCTCTATCTTTCTCCACTTCTTAGCTGCACCCCTCCTCCTCCTCTGGGTTTATTCATTCACATCTTGGGAGTTTGGACACACCCCCTCTTCAGTCCCATCCCCCTTGTTTCCAGTTGAACTCCTGTCCAACATCAACGGTTTCAATCAGTCTGCCAGAGGCCTATCGGGACACCAGCTCTGGCTCTTCTGGGTAGCCAATAAAGGGCCTCTTCTGTCCATTTGGGTGCCTGAACAAAAATATTTGTTTGTTTGTTTGTTTAGAAATAATTGTTTTATACTTAAATAAATAAGCTAAATATTGTTTGTTTGATTTACAGGGAAGATCTCAAACAATAAACAACAAAAGCACTCAGTCATATTAGGAAAAAATGAAAACAGAAAAAAATGACTGAAAAACGTGTATTGATACAATTGTGATTATATCAGAAAACTTAAAGAAAAAATCTTGATCAAACCGTAAATTATTTTCAAATGATTTTTTCTACTAAAAATGTTGTTTGAAAAACTATAAATAATAATATAGACAAAAAGTATAAATATAATTGTGATCTGTTAAATCACAAAGCTTGGAGGAGAAAAACCTTGATCATATCTTTGATTCATAAATTATTTTCAAGTAATTTTTAGTGTGTTATTGAAAAATGTCATATTTTGTTTCATTGTAAAAAGTATAAATAATAATATTACAGAAAAAAACATGAATACAAGTGTGATTTCTTAAATTACAAAGCTTAGAGGAGAAAAATCTTTATCATATTTTTTATTCATAAATTATTTTAAAAAATAATGTTAATAATAATAATGTTAGTTTTTTCAGTGTTTGTAAGAAAAGTATAAATAATAGATAAAAAATGTAATTTATTAAATCACAGCTTAAAGGAGAAAAATCTTTATATTTTCGGTTCATAAATTATTTTCTAATTATTTTTTATTAGTGTGTTACTAAAAATGTTATACATCTTGTTTCAGTGTTTGTAAAAAGTATAAATAATAATATGAATATACTGATTTATTAAATCACAAAGCTTAGAGGAGAAAAATCTTTTTCATATCTTTGGTAAATTATTTTCAAACAATTTATCATTATTTCCTGTCTATCAGGCTTCAGAGTTGCTCAGGGCTGTGTTCACATTCTGAATTCCTCCTGTTCAGTCGTGTTTCACCGTGTTTCAAGCTCTTCGGCCAGCTCGAGGGGCCCCATCTTACACTCTCCACCTCCTCTCTGTCCTTACAGTATGTGTCCTCCCCCGCCATTGAGGGAGATTAGCGGGGCTGGGTACAGGGACTACAGTCTTGAGCCTCCCCCAAACTCATCACTGCCTCCCTCCCACTGCTCCTGCCATGGACCCCCACAGGTTTCACTCCTGTTGGATAATGGTCCCAGTGTGGCCCGGTGGGACTCAGACACATCTTTCTTCATACGCAGACAAGCTTATTCTTCTTCCGAAGTAACGCCACCCCCCACCCCTTAAACCCCTAAACCGACGGGACCAAGAAATACACACTAATAAGTTTAGAGAAACTGATGAGAACCAATACTGAAGAAGACATGCCAAATTATTTGTTCTCATACAGGCTTGTGATATTATCAGAAAGCGTGTTTACAATAAAAAAGCCGTTATACATTTTGTAACTTTTTTTTGCATTGTATGTCACAAACTATATCCCATATTTATCTGCTACAAATCAAAGCAGTTTAGAAATCAGTAAAATGTGTAAATTAGTGTAAAATACAAAACAAATGCTGCCTTTACAGCTACTTCACTATAGGATGGGCTGTAATGCAATAGAAAACAGACATTTTAATTTGTATTAGAATTTAACCTACTTGTTCATATTAATTATGGTTTTCTTCATAAACAACCCCACCTCATTTTAATTCATAAACAGAAAAAATAGGAAATAACAAAATCATGATGCATAAACTAACAACTATAAAAATATAATATACAGAGTATGTGTGTGTGTGTGTGTGTGTGTGTGTGTGTGTGTGTGTGTGTTTTAAACGTAAATGGTCCTAAATAGGCCTATACACACACTGCCATTTTGTACACTAGACAGTTTTACAACCTTCTCGGTCTGGTCAGGCATTATATTTCTAGTGTTTTAACATGTAATCAAATACATAAAACCCCTAACCCTCTATGAAAGTGATTTTACCTCTGTAGCTAATTTGTAATTGGTTAAACTGAGGTGTTTCCCGTAAATAATTAGCAAAGTGTTCATTTTCATTTCAAACCAAAAGAACAGCTGTATTTCTTACAACAAGATCAATGCGAATAGAGTAAAAAATGAATATAAATATAATTTTATCCGTTCTGTAAAGTGACAATTTGAATCTCCGCGGTGGTTTAGTTCCAGGCGGTTGGAGGCAGAGTGAGTGCGGAGGGAACTGACCTCTGCATGGGGGAGAGAGGGGGGACTGAGCCCCTGCGTGACATTAATCTGCCCTGTCACCCTGTCTCTGGGATCTGCACAGGAGCATACGGCACAGGAAGCATGTCCTAACTGGAAGTAAATCGCTGTAATCAATAATGTCACATACTGCTTTTTCATACTGTGGAGCAAGGCTTGACATAAACACCTTTCCATCATATCCATAAATAAACACAAACGTGTAGTTCTATTCACAATTCGCTTAAAGCTCCCCGGTTTTCATTCTGCCGGGGTCTGCCACGCTCGCATCGAGGCACACACACTCTTTCTGTGTGCTCCTCCGGTCGTGCTCGGTAACAGCAGGCCTCTCAGCGGTGTGTGCTGATTTTCCCTGCCGCCTCTGACTGCCGCAGCCGGAGCTGAACAGCAGCGAGGAACAGGAGCTCAGCGAGCGCGCTAGAAAGCCTCCAAACGCACGCTGATACACTGATAATTATCCATAAATGTAGAAAATAATGATAAAATATGAACTTAATCTGTAAGGTGTAATTAAAAAAATACACGTGCATTTTGTTATGCATGCATTACAAAGGACATATAATAGGCTGTATAAATGGTTGTGTTATTTATGCTGGTCGTTAAAGCTGTTATAAGAACACTGTAGAATTGTCAGTAATTTTAAGGGGAAGAGAATGCAAAAATTCTACAGTAAAACATGTTAATTAGCCTACCGTTCAAGGTAAAATTAAAGAATGCTATTTCAAAATACACTGAATGCATTTTTACAGTAAAAATGTGTAAATATGTTTTTAGACGTACAATGTTTGAAGTAGGCCTATCAATCACGGGGAAGCTGGAGGATGAACTTGCATTTTATCCTTTTTTAGTGTGTTGATGGTGTTTTGTGTTTATGTGGGTCTTTGCTCTAATGTTGTTATTAGGCAACAGTTGCTGGAAAGGCCAAGTTTGAGATATTATGTCATCATGAGGTTTTCCATTGTGCACGTGAGATATCTTCATGGTGACTTAACAGATTTTTATAAGCTGCTATATTGACAGTATACGATTTAATGATATAAGGCCTAGGATTTGTAACAGTCAACAAAATGTTGACTGTATGCTGTAATGTTTGTAGCATTGTAACTATTATTTTACAGTAACGTTGCGTTCTAAACCACAGTTAGACGGCCTACCATTTTTTTTAGTAAATTTAACAGCAGTAACATTAAAATGAAAGTGTAGGTTTGCCCGTCAAACAAACAAATAAAATAGACATATATTATAGGAGGTAATGAATACAAAATATTCTTGTTTTGTTGTATTTTACCTTTTACTTAAAATAAATTTTGTAGTAGGCTATATGTAAATAAAAATAAAATAAAACAAGGAAAATAATTTTAATGCAAATCAGCCTCTTTAGCACAGATAAATTATAATTCCAGGCAACTTGATAAATGTGACAGACTATAGTGTTGAAACATCATGTATTAATCGGGTAAAAATAGATATCAGTTCATTATCTGAGCAGCCCCCATCATAATTAATAAAATAGTCAGAAGGCGGTGGGGGTGTAGGCTACTTTAAATTATTCTTATTCCCCATAATGTCCCAGAGAAGGAGTAAATTGCATATAATTTCTTGATACAAGACGAGCTATTCATTTTGTTCTGGGTCAGGAGAGACATGCAGTGATAGGCTCACCTGCCGCAAGCTTGTTAATTATGGAAATGTGAGTTAGAATCAGCTGTCACTATTATGCTGCGGAGCCACTCTCACGAGGGAGCGATGTGTGTGTGTGCGTATGAGTAAGCAGGCTCTTTCATTTTAAGCCGTGCAGTGAACATGCATGTCATGGACAGTGGCTGCTTTGGGCCACTGAACATCTCAGGAGACTTCATTAATTATTCAACCCTTTAACTCCCAGGGAGACAAGCCCATTCGCTGTATGTGGCCGGTAACCCCAGAAAAAGACCATTACAGGTTACCTGAGTATATGCAGAATAGCGATGATGCGTTGCTATGGAACCAGCGAAAGAAAGATTCGGAGCATTTAATAACAACAACATCGGCAGAACTGACGCTAATTTTGTAGCGAACGCCGAAAGTAGCGTGTATGTATGCAGAAGCAACCAGAGGTGCATCTGGGGTGGAAGAGGCGGCCAGCTCATGCTGATTTTATACGGTAAAAGTTGAAGTATGGGCACAGAATTGACATGTAAAACTTGATTTAAATTAAATAAATTAATAATTAAATTAATAATTAAATTATTATATGACTAAATATATAAATATTTAATTTCATAATTTGTATATTGAATATATAAATTATTAAATTAAATATATATCAAATACAATTACATTATAAATGATTAAATTAATTATTAAAATATAAAATGTAATTTAAATAAAAGTGAAATAGCCTACATAAAATTCTAATGAATTTGTTAGACTTAATCAGATCGCGCTGAATGCTGTTATTTTAAATTGTGTAGGGATCTGATATTCAGCGTAGACGCCATATTTAATTTTACACGAATGAAACCGAGGCTGCGAGGGATACACTTAAACTCCCATATCAAGTCAAAAGATATCTTCTGATTAGCTGGATGATCGACAGACAGGTATGGCGTCTGCCTCGAGTAGGGTACGTAAGTTTGAACACATTAAATAAACATATTAATAAACATATTAGTCAATGGAGTCAACGGAAAATCCCCACCGAGACAGAAAAATAAACGCGCGCGCTGTGTGTGTGTGTGTGTGTGTGTGAAGGATGGGGTCGACTAAATGCCTCCAGTGTGTTCCGCTTGTGAAATTTTATGCCTTTAAAACAATGCTATGTATTTTGAGGATGTACATTTTACTGGCGTTTTTACGAGAAGCATAAATAGGCTACAGATGGTTATATTAACAAACAGTTCAAGTATTATAAACTCTGAACTTTCTAATATTACATTACTATATTAAACGTTGCGCCTGATTAAATGACACAACAGAGGAACCTTTCAAGTCAAATTTCTGTCTTCTATCCTGCCTCTTATAATTTGGATCAGTTTGAGGGAGCACATATTTGCAACATAACTTTAGAGTGACGCTTTCAGTGTCGAAAACATTGTTATTCAGATATATCAGACAAGGGAATGCACCTTGTATGACAACTACTCTGTTATTGAAAACCCCTGTAAATTCCTCAGCATTTTCCATTTAAAACATGGTCAACCTAAGGCTGACATATAAAAAGGATGAGGTCATCTTATGCCAGGTGTGCATTTATCAATGTAATCTATGAGTGCAGAGACCTCCCACAAACTCACTGGCCTATAAGAGCACAGCAACTTGAAAGAAGCAAAGAAATCAAGTTTTTACCACAGTATGACATAAATAAATATAAAACATGCACACAAATCAGAATCTAAACCCTTAAGCCTCCAGAGTCCACTAAATCTTTTCTCAATCTATGATAAAAAAAGGAGTTTGGTTGCCTTTTAGTTCTTTGGCAATAGACATCTGTTGAGCCACATGGCCAGTATTTTGCAGAGTGGAGGACACTTGTTTTGAAGGATTAGCTGACTAAGACATTCTCTGTGTCTTCCCTGGCTAGCCATGTTTTATTGTTATTGGTTTTGGGTATGATAGGAAAGTTTGTAACTACAGGTGTTGGACACATGAGAGACAGGGACCAAATCAAGTCCAAGACAAAAGATAACAAAATGTGTTTTATGTCCTTCAGGAGGTGAATGGTTTGGATGCTTTTAGATTTGCTGGGAGAGAAACTGTGCTTAAGGTTAAGGGAGAGGGGCCGTTCGAACACTGGCAGCTACACAACACCCACAATTAGTGGTGTTTGCTGTGCTTTGTCTGCATCAAGCTGCAGCACAGGACACATAATGGCCACCGTCAGGCCGGGGAGAGGGATAGAGAGAAAGAACTGCCGCTTTTCAGCTCAGAAACAATGAGGCCCAGGCTGGAATAGCCTCTCCCCACAATATGTGAAAGGCCCATCTAGGATTTGATTGCATAACTTGTAATAGAAAATGACTTGAAGAAATACACCGGCCAAATTCTTGTCTTTAATGAACTAGGTTCAGTGAGTCTGTTTTGAAACTACTGCAATTAACTGGTTACAGTCATGGTAGGACAATTCATTTACTTTTACATTTTTACATGGATTAGCACTGAGGTTAATTTTAAATAACTGCTTTACAATGACAATCATTTTGGAGAATGGTAATGGGTCCTTAGAAAATGGCTGTTTTGATTGGATCATTTCCAAAGCTCTGCATTTCAAACAAAATAAATGATATTTTTCATACCAAATCATGACAAAATGTTTATATATTTACACCTAAAAACTGCTTTGTCCCTTTTTCTTAAAAAAAAACAAAACGGTTCAAATCTTTTTAGAGTCATAAGAACAATTCAATAAAAATTTAAAAGCAGAAATGTGAAGCTTATAATTTCATAAAAGCACTTACATTAAATATTGTTTGAGCTGTAAAACTGTTTAAATCATCAATTTTACAGTCATTTTAGGGTTTATGGCGTTACATTGTCATGCCGACTAAGTTGTAAAATTGAATGTAACTTTAAACAGAAAGGGTTCAATCTTTTTCATGCTAAAATCATGTTATCATGCATATTATTAACTATTGTTGGCTATACTGTATTTTAACATTTGGATTAATCCATTCAGTTCCATTGTAAGTACCTTACTGTAACTGATTTTTGCTTTTGTTTAGGAAAAGGAGAGACGAGTGGAAAGTTTTGCAGTAATCACTATTATACCACAACTGTTGTCAATCTTTTTCGGAATACTTCTTTAATTTCTCAAATTTTTTGATAATTTTCTCCAAACTAACAGCACCTTACGGGACATTTGGAATGAGGGGTTAGTGCGCTCTGGACTACGTCTGCCTTTGTGGTCACTGGAGAGGGAGGGCCCTCTTTGTTCTGTCAAGGACTTATCACAATCAGAATGTACAGTGTGTCAGGCACACACCGGCATATATCAACTTCAATCTCTTTTTAATGAGAAATTCTGCCCTCTTTAATATGTGCAAATTAACCTTCCCCCCTCCACTCCTGAAACCTCTGTATATGCACACCCTTCTCTCTATATCTGTCCCTCTCTTTTTCCCTCTCCACCTCCCTCGCTGCTTTTCCCCCTAGGGGCAGAACCCTACGATGGACATAGTGCTAGATTAACCATCAGGCTGAACAGAGCACGAGAAGCTTTGACTATGAAGCCAATACTATTCAGACCCATACCAGCTGCCTGCCTGGCCCTTATATTATTACCATCATTATTCTTACTATTATCAATTTTGTATTCAAGCCATGTTGATTATAATTTTTGAATTACAGCTAATAAGGAATTTTTAAAAACAGAGAGTGGCTCCAAGCCTGGCACGGTGGTGTGCCATAATTTAATAGATTTCCTGGTAAGGGATCCATTTCCCTACAGTGTACCCAGCGTGAGGTCCAGGGAGCTGCCAGCATCGTACTATCCCCCCCCCCCCCCCTTATGCTTTTTACTTAATAGGCAAAAAATATTGTTTGACTGTCTCTGTAAATATAGCAAATAAATAAATTTTAAAAAATGAAATAAAAATTTGGCAAAACACTTGATTTGGAAGTATATTTATATCAACAATTAAGTGAAGGCTTTAGTAAGTAGGCCTATAGATATTTTTATTTTCAATCTGAAATTGGGTCAAATCTAAGGTGTTAAATTATTATTAGTAGTAGTAGTAGTGTTTAGAATAAATACTGCATCTCAAAATAAACTCATTGGTTTCACAAAACAATGGGTAATAATATTATTTACGAAACCATTTTTCCCCTGTTTTGTTCTAATTGTAATACTTGTTAATTTTAATAGCCAGTGCAGGACAAAGACCCTTTCCTCACTCTTAGAATCTCTATATTTCTTTCATGCTAGTGGAAAATGTACATGCAAATTGAAGCCATCAACAGCCAGTGACGAAGTGAGAGTACATATTGTAAACAGTGTGTGCCGTTGCTATGGTACCCATTTTCACTTCAGAAGTGGGGAGGGAGCGAGTGTGCGGCGGGGAGACTGTCCATGCGTCTCCATAGTGATCAAGATGCCATGCAATCCTGCTATTCTCCACAGCAACTTCTGTGTTTCCAATCACACAGACAAAGAAACTTTAAATTTATATAGTGAATGTGCAACTATAAAGACATTATAAGTAATATTTCTGAAAAATTAGATATAATGTTTGCAGTAAATTTTCTACAAGCATTTTTCCTTCAAAACCAATTTCTCTAATAAGACTGAACTGAGTTACAGAATATATTCCACCAATTAAGTGAAATGGTCTGTTGACCCAGTACCGTAAGCACCGACCTGCATGTTCAGGGAACAGGCAATTAGGAGAAAAATGTAAACTTCTCCAGATCATCATTAGGCGATTCAGTCTCAGAGGAAATTGATTTTTTTTCCTTATTCGCCCTTCCTCCTTTCAAATTCCATTTAAAGCCTCTCCATTTTCAATCCATAGGGTTTCTGCACACGTTGCCGGCAGGACTGAATTTACTGAGGCAGAAAGAGTCTCAAGTCTCTCTCATTCCAGGTTAGTTTCTTTCTTTTTTCTTTCTCTAGGGTTTAAAGGCATGGTTCACCCAAAAATGAAAATTCTGTCATTAATTACTCACCCTCAAGTCTTTCCAAACCCGTAAGACCTTCATTCATCTTCGGAACACAAATTAAGATATTTTGGATGAAATCCAAGAGCTTTCTGGCCCTCCATAGACAGCAGTGTAACTGAAACTTTTTATGGGCCAGAAAGGTAGTAAGGACATCGTTAAAATTGTCCATGTGACATCAATGGTTCAACCTTAATTTTATGAAGTTACAAGGATACTTTTTGTATGCAAAGAAAACAAAAATAACCACTTTATTCAACAATTCTTCTTCCCTGCATCACATCTGCAACCATAATGTATTCTCAAAGTACTCTCATAACTTTATAAAATTAAGGTTGAACCACTGATGTCACATGGACTATTTTATTGACGTTTGTACTGCGTTTCTGGGCCTTGAACGTGTCAGTTGCGTTGCTGTCTATGCAGAGTAAGGAAGCAGATTTCATCAAAAATATCTTAATATGTGTTCCAAAGATAAACTATGTTCTTACAGGTTTGGAACGACATGAGGGTGAGTAATTAATGACAGAATTTTCATTTTTGGGTGAACTATCCCTTATAGATTCGCCTTCCACTATATTCCTGATAACTCATTCACCACCTCTTTTTTTATTCTTTTTCCTTTACTCCCATTCTTTCTTTTACTTCCCCTTCTATTACTCTCTGAACACTAGGCTGAGAATCAATGCCACATTGATTTTCCTATCAATGGACATTATCATAGATTAGGCATCTGCTAGCACTGGCCTCAATCCACGTGCCGCCTGTTGCCACGGGGACAGAGAGATTTCATCACTCCTCGCTCTCTGACAGACAGACAGACAGACAGAGAGAGAGATGGCTAAAAAGCAAGGGATGGCAGGGAAATGCATGCACACACGCAGGGCAGAGGATCAATACCTGAAGTGCAGAGGATATTGAGTCAGAGGGGATGTTGGATTTGACTACCGGAGGAAAAAAAAGTGCAGCTTTTGTCACCGAACAAGCAGGTTTCAGAGATCTCCTGGAGTTTGCTCATAAAATGCACCAAAACCATAAAACGGGTATCCCTGATTGTGTGACGGCTCCATGACAGAAAAATATCTGGCAACAGAATATGATTAGCCAAAAAAACATGCACAAACTCACTCTAAGAGCTTTTGCACATATTCATAAACATACATAATTATCGAATACCAACATCTGAGAGATATATGCTGTAGATCGATCCTTTGCGGAGACATTGACAACACATTCATGGGAAAATGACAAATACAAAAATCAGCTCATATCTGCAAAACATGGAACGCCTCCTTGCAAAGCCGCTTGAAATGTAGGTGTTGAAGCAAATATGGTTAGAGACGATAATTTCCTCATATGTGTGTATGTGAATGTTTGATTTCTTCTATCCCCAGTGGAAGCTGTGAAGCCTGAGGCCTAATGACCATTTCAGAGCTCTCTAGCTTAAACATGACATCCACTTTCCTCTGTCTCACACCCCCCGGTGCTTGAATTTGTGCAGTATGACTCATGGACATACAAATGACACCTTGCAGATTGTGTGGACTGGGTTCAAGCAAACAGACAGAAGCTCTGGACACCTGAGGCTGTGCAGGTAACCCATGGAGGGCACGGTAGAGGATTATTCCAGTGGAGGAGGAGGAGGATGGGAAACAGGGAAACCTTTCCACCATTGCTGCACCACTACACAAAATTCATGTAGTGCATGCTCAAACATTTGCTTCAAAAATAAGTATTTGTTTTAAATAGAGTGCTGCAATGATGATGTATTTTTGAAGGCCATCCTAGAATTTAGCATCACCCTGATTGCCTTAACAGAAAACCAATAGAATTTTCCATGAGCTTTTGAATATTGCAGAAAATAAGGTCTGTGACCAACAAGTTTGATTATTACACATTTTGTTCATCATGATAATCTTCACAAATGAACGCATTTTTTAAACCCTAAATACAATCACCAGAAGTAAAAATCGAAAAGTAGCCATCACCATGTCACCACTATGTTTTCGACAACTCTTTATTTAAAATACATTTTCCCTGAAAGTTTGAGTTAAGATTGTTTGTAAGAGTGGGATTATAAACACAGTGAAGCAAACTAGTGAGAAAATGAGTTTCGGTGTGATGATGTTTAATGTCCCCAACAACCTCTGTAGTCCCCTTTAGCAAATTATTAGCGACTGCTTTTTCAAGACAAGTAAAAGCTTTTAAAAAATCACAAGGGGTATACTGATGCATTTCATGTCGTAGAAAATGTGAAAATATCATGAGCTTGTGTTAGACTTTTTTCAGGCATTTAACAGAAAAATCCAAGTGCTAAAATACTAACTCGTTTCTGGGTTTTGGCCTACAAAAATACATCATCCCTTCTGCACTATAGCTTGACCTGTATTTGTACCATTAGTTGTATGAATGAGAATAATAATTCCTTTATATGATCTAATTTTCCATTTTATTCATTTTTAATTTTCTATTACTTCATTTTTAAAGGTTGACTTATGTTTTGATAATCACAACATTTATTACAGTGTTTTATAGATGATAATCAGCATTTTCTTGTATGTGAAAGTTATGTTAAAACTATATTAAAATTTTCTGAGTCAAGTTTATATTATGTGGTCTGGAAATGGCTACATTTTTACTATTCATTAAAAAAAAAAAAAAAAAAAATCCAAAAGATTTCAATCTAAACAGAGCTTCAAAACAGTACTTTATAAGGCTATTTGGCTAAAACTATAAAGACAAACCAAACATGCAGCATTATGTGTTATGAGTAGCTTGCTCATTCTTGTTTTGTTTAACAGGAGGTTGTCAGGTCAGGGGCATGCATGCAGTGGGCCATCCGTCTGTTTGCAGCAGAGTGCTTCTAACGACCGATAGAAACACAAAGCAAGGCCTGTCAATCAGAGCACCCTGGTCCCCTGGTGTAGCATTGGAGAGGCCTACTGAGAGAAAAGGAAGGAGGGCAGCAACACCACTTTCTCTTTGGTAATGGGTGTTGTAAGATGTGGGCTGAAATAATGTCTGAACTGTTTAGAGAAATCACATAGATATTGAAAATGATTTATCTCTGGTGTAATTCAGTTGGTATGTAATGTTTATTGAAAAAAAAATTGTGAAATTTTTAACAGATTTTTGTAACGTGAACATGAACACAACAAGGTTGATATATACATAGCATAGACTATATCTGCACGCGCGCGCGCGCGCACACACACACACACACACACACACACACACACACACACATATATATATATATATATCCACACGGTTTCTGTTAACACATCTACCATTTTTTAGAAGAGAAGCTCGTGCACAGATATTTGTTTCAAGCAGAAAAGCAAAGCGATAAAAATAAAATTTAAAAAAACTTCTAAAAGGGGTTAGAGAGGAGGGGAACAAAGAGAACACTTTGCGTTAAAGCGCACATATGAAAGCCGATCCCTCACCGCAGAGCTGCTCGGACCTCCTGCACTAGGAATTTGAGAGCCCGTGGTCCGAGTGAGCCTGATTGTAAAATGCTTTCATTTGTGCCGCATTAGTAGTCAAGAGGGAAATGGCACAGAAATCACCCTCAGAGCTTCAATAGAAAAGGAAACTTTGTCATTTCAGTTTAATTTGACTTGTTGCGAACATGATAAAGCCCACTGATTAATGTGTGTGTGGTGTGTTGTGGTGTGTGTGTGTGTGTTGCAAAGAGTGAGAGACAAAGAAAACCCCCAATAACATCACTATTTATTTATTTTTTATATTTATATTTGTATCAACTCCGCTGAATACCTTGTTTCGTGGTCGTATCCACTGTTGTTCTGAGGGCCTTAAAAACTGAATGATTAGTTAAACCCAAGCTGACAATCGAAGCATCAGTGCGCGCACATTTACAGCAGGCCGACGTCAACCATTCGAATCCACATTAAAATGTTCCCATTTCTATTTTACAAAGTCCTTTCACGGCCACCTAAACACAGAGGCAAAAAAGGTCTATAGTTAAACAAGAATGAAGGCATGAGGCTACGACGATAGGAGTTACATAACCAATTTATAACTGAACTGAAGATCTTTGCAACAGCCTATTTTATCAGGCTGTTGTGTTAAAACTGAAATTAATGTCTTTAGAACGCCTTTGTGTAGGCTAATGCCTCTAGATGCATTTTTAAAGGAATAAAAAGTTGTTTTCCTCACGTTTAAAAGTCAATTCAACAAATTTGCTTCTGTGAGATAAATGTTAAGTCTCTTTAGCCTGTGCGAAAACAACAACTGATACAAAAACTAAGCAGTCTTCAACAGCTATTCCTTAAATGTTTACTTTAGAGTAGCCTAACATAACTTGAAGGAATAGCACTGTAAAAAGAGTGACTCAAATTAACGGTGAGCATGTAAGTTCCTGGAAGTATGAAATGAGGGAAGAGCAGAAACAATTCCAAATGTGTTAAAAAAACCTTATCCCGGGATGCCGATTTTTCCGTTCCGCTGAATGCAAAGGAACAGCGGGTAATACAGTGTGCTCGAGCGGCTGCTTTTCCCACTTACGGTCACGGGAAAATCGCAGCGGCGACGTTGTAAAACCGGGCTTGCCGGACAAGCAAATAAAATCAGACCGCAAAGCAGCATTTGGGGTGCACGTGGACCGCATATCTTTGAAAATATGCGATATTTTTAACATATCGATTAGGCTAAGCTCTACATGTTTAAAAACTCTATGGACTGTAGGCTATAGTGCATCTACAAAAATAATAGAAGTCCAAGCAAGCTTATTATTATATTTACATTGGCATATTAGGTCGAAGAAGAGATACAAAATTACATTTTTTTAAAATGATTTTTTAAAGCAATATGATTTTTTTTTCAAATTTGGGTAATATTTGAATATTCAAATACGCTAACGTAGCCTATTTAATAACGCTTATTTAATTAACTCTTCTTATTAACACCATCTTCCTTAAGTCTTAACATTTGGCTTGCGTACCAAATAGATTAGCCTATTCAACAGACATAATACAAAATATGAAGCAGCAAGAGAGGCATTGAGACAGCGTACTAAGCAATATGTCGGTAATAAACGGAATTGGTGACAGATATTTTCAGAAATTGTAACAATACAGTAGCAAACCGGACCGTTTTGAATTGTGCAACACTACTCTTCGCTGGTTGTGAATTTCCGCCATAGTGAATTTCAGTTTTTGACTGCCCAGTCGTTTGGTCATTGTCCCTCACCACTGGCTTAGTATGTGGTCATTACGGTAAAAAACGACGTCTTTTCTGATTCAACGCCCACACTTATATCCCACCACTGCCATCAAGCGGCCACGGCTGCGCTCCTGTTTATCCTACCATTGTAGTCTGTAGGCCTTTGTCTGTGTGCGCGCGGGTCTGCTGCCTACGTGTGATATTCGCACGAAAAAGGGCACTTTATGATTTTTGGTACGTGGTGTTCGTTATGCAACTAAAGAAATGATTTATCCCTTTAATAGGATTAGGTTAAAATGAAGGGAAAGATAGGGGTTATGTCAAAAACGTGTCAGAATAACCTACTCTTTGACAAATACGCCTGAATGAGCGATAATTCACAAGTAAAATTAAATCCAAGGTATACATCTAAAAATTGTGTTAAGGAACTGGACCAGAAGTCAATGTCAGTGCTTTCGGTCAGTTTTGCTGACCAGTTGTCACTGCAACAAAAGCATTATCTTAAAGCAAATTTGCAGATTAGTTTAATTTGTCAGTTTACATATTTACAATTTATTGTCAAGTACTAAGGAGATTTTGACCAGGCCTTTATCTTTTTTTTTTTTTTTTTTTTTTGCCTGGTCAAAGTCAGTGGCTCATTTCGTCTTGACAAATTGTTGTTTTGATTGATCGTGGGCAAAACATTTTTCAGTTAAATATTTATGGTCGAAAACATACACATAGTTCAAGCATCAACGTTATTAAAGCTCAACAAAGCTAACTCAAGTCAAATTTATTTGTATAGCGCATAAACGAACAAGATAGCTAGCCGCACACTGAATCCAATACAGACTGAAAATGATGAGCAAAACATTTTTTTATTTTATAAATTGCATCGTGCAAAAAGTGCAGAGACTATTTGCGTTAAAAACAAGTGGACACGAGTAAGCAAACGACTCTAGTGCTCCAGTGTTTCAGTGCTTTGTAGGCTATAGCGCATTACATCGTTTCAAATCTTCAAATCAGCCTTACATAATTTATTATCACCTGTCAGTTTTGAGCTTAAAATTAGGGAGTGGGGGTGCTCCTGTAGTTCTTGAAATGTACTTTATCCCCTTGATTTGGTTGTCTTTTGATTGCTCGAGATGTTATAAAGCAACATTCGTGATGCAGAAAAAAAGTTGTACCTGACTGATTTGAATTTGGTCCACAACTAAAAAGAGAGGGCTTTAGTTCCTATAGGGGGCAGAGTCACTCTCTGAAACCACGTCCAGAGACACACAGTGAGGCTGTTTAAACTACGTACCATGTTTTTTCTGCATCCAGAATGTTGCTACATGACCTCTCGAGCAATCAAAAGTCAACATCTTGAAGGTTAAAGTAGCTTACCGGAATCACAAGAGACCACCCCTCTTTTAAAGCTCAAAACTGAGAGATAATCAGATTTTGTAAATCATTTTGAGTTCTGCATTCGGCGCATTGTGGCACCATCGTTTTAATACGGATATATAAAGCAACAAGTCTTGCCCAGCTCGTGATCTGTTTACTCCTTAACGAATAAGATGTAGGACTAGAGGGGAGGGGCAGAGACTCACAGCACTAACGTTTGGCACTGTGCCCACAAATGAATGAGCTAGAGCAAGGGGTTGGCACGAAGAACCATTAGGATTTCCCAAACCTCACTAATAAACTGCCCACAGTTCACAGGATGAAGCAACACAGCGGCTTGTAAAATGGAGGGGGCAAAGTCATTAGTAGTATCAGTGGGAAGTGAGCGAACGTGTATTTTATTATACGTTCAGTCTTTGCAAGTGGTGAGTGAACAAATAGACCTCAAGAGCCTGAGTTAAACGCTTTGCCAAAGTAAACAGGATTATTGTGAGTTGAGGCTAATTGTAATTGCGGTGTTGCGGTACAAGATGTGTTCGTCTGTCTTCGCAGATTTACAGTGGTCTTCACAAAATCTCGTTGAGGATCGTGGCAATTAATTGCATTTTTCGACGAAAAAAATCATACTACACGTATTTAAATAAACCATATGTGGTGTGAAAATGAAAGCAAAGTTCTAATCTCGACAAAATTACTTGAGGCATTAAAATGTATATAAACCTACAAAAGGCACGTAAGGTTTTCTATCAAAACTAACGTTTCCTCACATGCCTTTTCTGTATCTTTAGCCTACTTTTATTCACCAGACAACTGGGATTGGCGAAGTGCATCGACGATTCAAAGAACATTGTTTCATTCTTATATTTAGCCTAATATAACATGATGCTCGTGTGCAGTGCCAGTGGTCGGATATGAACTAACATGATTTCCTCCAAGTACAAAACAAATAACAAAACTTCCCTCTCATGTGTCTTAAAGGAGACGTAGCCTAACCATCAGTCCTCCCCTCCCACAATGCAGCCAACTTTCTTTATCTTTACACCGATGATCGACAGGCCTGTCATTTTATGCTGTTGAAGCATCTCACAAGAAATGTCCTGACAGCTATTCTGATATATTTGAAAGTTTTTTTTTTTTCCTTTTTTTTTTAAATCATCATACAAAAATGTTGCAGAATGTGCAGTTTTAGGTAGTAGCCTGAACATTACTTAAATAATTTAGCCTATATTTTACAACATTGACAGCCAAAACTGTAAAATTCCTTTAACCCTTTTCAGTATTTTTAAATCTATTTTTTATCTGAAAAATATTTGTTTCTGACAGTTTTTTTCTTCCTCTTCCTGGTTTCATTTTTGTTTTCTGATTTATTTATCTTATTATTATCTGTTTTCTTATCCTTCTTTATCTTCCTGTTAAACAATTAACATATATTCTATGATTATTATTTCCCCCTTATGAATGCTAAATATAGATTCTCTTAGTAATTAGAGAAACCTAAAATCAAGTCACTTCAAGATTAGTTACATTGTCTTACAGATGGCTATATTATCAGAAACGCAGCAGTTGTAACACACTGTTTTCTTGGGTTAATGTATCAGGTTTATTCATTCATACTAAGAAAATATATAAGTGTTAGATGAAGTTCAAAAAGAAAAGAAAAAGTTTAAAGATCAATCTTGACTGTGATATGCATGCGTGGATAAACACATTTAGGCCACCACATGATTCCTTTATCTCAACACCTCTGCCACGCGAAACGCGTTTAAATATAAATAAATACATTAAATATTTGCTTTTCAAATCAATAAATAATAATAATATTAGATGATGTAAAAATGGCTTTTTAAATTTTTGTTTAGCCTAGTTTTTGTTGGATATTATGGCTTATCTCCTTAAATAAGAGACTTAAGAGCTTAATTTCAGGAGAGCAGCGTAGTTAAAACAAATTTAATTCAGTGATTTAACGAATTTATTACATTTAAACTAAATATATGCTGATTTCTAAAATAAAAAGGTACAATAAATAAATGCATTTATGCAACCAATCATGCCTTTTCATTTCAAAGAAATACTGCCCTACCAAGCGAAATAAAATTGGTCAGACTTTAGGATATTTTATCTTTCGTTTTAACATTTTTACACTTACTTTTTTCCACTATCGTGCCAATTTTCTCTCAACTTTATAGGGTATATTACAGTTGGATCATACTCATATTACTTCTAAAGCATTGCTGTATGCTTTGCTATAGACTCTCCATATTGACCCTAGAGCTTTTGCTGTATGGTGTGAAGACAATGACGAAGCAATAAAAATGTTATTTTAACAAAACAGCCCATAACAATAGGCTAATAGCTATTAAATATCTCCTCCCCCTAATAAAAAGCACCAGTGGCGCAAATGTTAATTGAAACATAGAGTTTTCCCCTATTAGCATGAAGTTTCTTCTAAACATTTGCTGTCGAAGAACCCCCTTAGTTAACAGCTGGTTGGTATCTGAAAGTTTTTCAGTGAAACACTTAATAAGTACACAAGTCACATCCATTTTGTTGCACAATCTCTTGTCTGGGCATTACCCAAAATGGCCGCTGTTCCGTTTGAGGGTTCGAAAAAAATACATCTTCAGCTAGCTGAATTGCATATAATGACGTTGATAAACTTTATTGAAATTCTTTTAAAAACGCTTTACAGAGACTTTTCCTGCTGTATTCAATGAAAAGTGATTGGAAGCGTTTAACTGGTTTGTGACTTTGAGGAACTTCCTCTGAAATGACAAGGTCGACAGACAGGCGATGGTTTAATGACAGCAGTTTATTTTCGGGCTGCAGCTCAGCCTTAAAACTGTGCTCGAAGCTCTAATTCTGACATAGAGCAATGACCTTAATAAGTTTTATTTTTCTTCTACATTTGGTGTGCTTCTTTAACTAAAACAAACTGGATAATATGGGTCATCAATGAATATTCTATAGCCTATGCCATTTGACTTCGGGGTGATAACGCAAATAGCCTGACCAACTCTTTTGCGTATCATAAAATCGAGGAAAGTTTTTTCCCCCAACCTTAAGGCTTCTATCAAATATCAAAAGGTTGCAAAGCAAGGTTTCCCGATTAACAGAATGTTTTTAACCCAGTACATGCATGGTCCGATGTTAAAAATTATTAAAATTATAAAACACCCGTAATATAATATTAACATTTATTGCATAACCTCTTGATATCGCATGATCAGTGTGAGAAAATGTTTGACCAAACATATACGAATCAAAATAAAACATTATACAATAAGTGTTAGTATTACTAAATTATAAATGATAAATTAAATTATAAATGATAAATTAATAATAAATAAATTCATATTAATATATAATTATAAAAATAAATAATAATAAATAATTTATAGAATACATTATATATAGATTATCTCGTTGAGGGGTTGTACTTTGTTAAGGAATATTTCATGTAGCTTGAACGAATGAATGAATTAACGAAATAAATAAATAAAAATAAAGTAAATAAATAAATAAATAAATAATGTAACAGAATAAACATGCGAATACATATAAGGACATCATCATTCATTCAGTATTTTTTGAAGATTAAATATAGCCTAATAATTAAACAACTACTTATTTGATGAACACCACGGATTCTATCCACATCTGCCAAACTTATTGAAAACCAACAAAAGGCGGGCAAATTTTAACTTTAATTTGACTAAAATCTCTATGTATGTCACGTTATCAATACTCCATTTAAATTGTCTGACAGATTCTACTTTCTGTAGACCTTTGTCTAATCTTCTTCTTTTTTTTTAAAAATAAAATTGGAACATTGCTTCAGAAATCTTGAACGTAAAGAGACAAAATAATTGTATTTATATATAGTAAAATATTTTGCACTTGCCTGTTCTATATCTGAACACCTATATTCTATATTCAACTATTAGGCCTAGTAGGAATAATAATTTAGTATAACATTTATGAATTAAGGTTTTGTTTCTTCAGTGCTGATCGACGATCAAAATGACAACTTTGTTAAACGGATTTGTAATTAACCACTACATAAAAATAAAGGTTCCCTTTAGAGCTAAAATAGAATTTACAACCGGATGTCATGCGAGAAATTTGAGTTTTTAGAATTACTTGTTTTAAAGAAGGCAGAAACCACTAATCTGTGACATAAAGAACTTTTTTATATCTTAAAAAAACAAAACAAAACAAAAAAAATTATATATATGTACAGTGAAAAACCTTTTAAAGGGTGTAAATGTTTAAGAGCGTAATAGCTGTAAAACCATATAATTTAGAAAAAGTTTAAGCAGGTTGTGCTTTTCAACATTTCAGATCTTCCCTCATTACTTAGCTTTTGGAAACTATGGTTGAAAGTAGATTTGTTTCTGTATTTTGTAAAACAATATGTTACTTTTTTTTGTAGTAAAAGAGCTGTTTAAGAGGAGTAACTTATAGCTAAGGTTTATCTTCCAAAGGTGACTGGCAGAGTAACGGAGCTGCGGTCGCTCGTCAGAAGTGAGCCTGTCAAGTGGACAAACAGCTACAGAATATCTTATGTCGCTTAACAAATAATGAGGCGCCTGCAAGCGGTATACAATTTGTTGAATAAAAAGCAGTATTATGAAGCTGCGCTAAAGCTGATTCTTGTGGATTCTGCCTCCACAAGAATCATTCTAATATATTTTTGAATATAAAGACATGCAGTGGTAGAAATACGGATGCGCTGGATGTGTCGCCAGACAAAAGTCTACCAGCACGCAGGACTGAAAATGCGGAAACGATCTCGCTTCAGTCGTTAACAACCATTTATATGTGAGTGCTTTTATCCTGGTTATATGTCAATAAAATAATGCAAAACAGCAAGTATATAGGCCTTTGCGTTGTGTATCAGTAATTCTCCGACAATTCAAGTCTTGAGATCAGCTGACGCGCTCATGTGACCAAGGCTAGCGAGTCTGCTCAAAATGGAGTTGTCGGAATCAGTGATGAAAGGGCTTCAAACCCTGGCCGATCCTAATGTGTTCAACCTGAAATCATTTACGATATTCACGGAGGCCGCATTCGACAGTCTGGTCTCCTCTCGAGGCGAAAGCGTTCTAGGTAAGATGGTTGAGCTTTTTTTCTTTGTGCTGCATTACTTCCGGTGCTTTCCAGACAAGGAGGAAGTCGCGCTGCGCTGTGTCTGTTGCTGATGTTATTTTCTAAGGCTGCACATATTATATATCACCTAGCTCTAAAGCTATGCAAGGCCTGACAGACTGTGGTCGCTATCCTTCCTTGTGGCTTGCATACTTTGCTAACACAGTAAAGTGTAATGAATCCTCCGCTTAGCCGTATTAGCTAAGCTAATAACACATATAATGTTAACACATGGCGTGATAACCGATGCATTCTTCTTCTTTAAGAACTGAAATGTGTATAAGGACTCATGAACATTTACTTGGTTATGGTCAAACGCAGGCAAACGTAGCCTGCATGTCTTTCATCTAAGTAAAATACCTCCTCTGCGCTAGTTATCCGCTAAGCATGTGTTTTGTCTCTTTTTTTCGCTTATCTACGTTTTGTCTCAGTTTGTATTTAATGCGCTTAATTGGCATGGCAAATAACTGTACGTTTGTATTGCCAAATCATTGTTAATTTAGTTGGCTCAGTTCAAAACAACTCACGTACGTGTCTTGTGAGCGCTCCCTTGTTCTCTTTCACGCACTTACAAAAGCTTCTCTTGAGAGCAATTTTTCATCTCTCGCAGGTCACCCAGAATTGAGGCACATCGACCAGACTACCTTGAAACACTGTCATACCGCGGCAACGACCTTCATTCTGGAAGGCGTTAAGCAAAATGCAGATAAATCAGCTATTAGGTAACATGAAAGAACGAAATGGTCTTCTGAAGATTATTTAAAACTGTTTAGCACTTTAAAACAACAACAACACTTTTCCATTCCAAATATCTCGTGTGCTCTTTTAGCTCATGTCTTGAAGACGTCAGATTCCAGAATGAAAGAGTGGATACATTTTATAATTCATTCCAGGTAATGTTTTGTATGCCGATGATCCGCATCCTCTGAATGAAAGTACAGTTGCACTGCAGCATATTAAATGTTTCTTTTCTTTTAGAAACACAAGAAAAATTTGGAATCTTTGTTGTCAAGGTGAGAAATTTTATATAGGCTAGACTTTGTTTACCACAACCAATTAAGTAGTGTCTTTTTCCTGTTCTGCAGAGTGTAATGAATCATGCAAAATCTGTGTAACTCTAATGGCCGCAGCGATAGTTTATTTATTATTTATTTATGCTCCTCAGCATTGATACCTGTCCTCCCCATATAACGGATGCTGAATGGCGTCTTGAGTATTGTATAAAGGTATGTTGTTTCTATAAGTTAGTGTTTCTAATACTTCATTATTATTTCATAACCATTGCTTGTCTCGGCAGAATAGTCATGTGCATAAAGTCAATCAGCCGTCATACCTGATTTCCTTAAACACCGAGGTATGTCATACATATATAATAGCTATATGTCCAGTAATTGCTGTTGATGTTTTCTTCACTTTGAATAAACTTTGGTTACTTTTGCAGAGGGCTGGCGCTTCTTCGGAAATTAATTTTAGTTGCACCGTGGACCAACTTCAGGTATTTATTGTGAACGACAAAGTTGCATGATCATTAGTTTGATTTATCCTCAAGTAATTAGTATTAAAGACACTTTAACACGACATGATTCACATCGCTGATCAAGAGGTTATATACTGTTTCTTCAATCTTCCAGAGGTCACTTTGTCTCCCTACAGTTACATTTTGTGGGCCATCCTAATTGTACAAGAAGTCCTCGTCTAAAGAAACATACAAGCCCAATTGAGACTTGAAATAAATTATTAAACAATTATCTATTGTTTTTATTATTATTGACCGTTAATTGATATAACCCATTGATTCTATGGTAAGCTATATTGAAATGTCAGCTTTGGGTTTCTGCCTCTGTAAAAGCCTGCTTGGTAATTTTATTATCTTAGTCATTACACAGATGCCTGTGTTTGTTGTAGGGGTGACACAAAGGTGAATTGTCCGAAAGATCAAGTCATAAAATTCTCATGCACTCAATCATGGTCACAACCACGTAACAAATATCCCAGCAGCTCACTTTTTGAGTCGGCCCACAAGTTTTAGCAAACTGAAACCAGAAGGTTCCATAATGTTATTAACTGGTTTGCGTAAAACTCAAAGCTTGTGAGGTTTACGATGATAACCAACTGATTATTTTGAAATGAAAGAGTGCTTTGGCACTTAAGACTATACCGCATAACCTGGATGTACGACTATATTAGCCTAGCCTACATGAACAGTGTTGCAGCATAAGTTTTGATTTTATGTTTAGCTCCGAGAGAGAAATTTGACTTGGCAAAATAATGGTGGGAAATAACATGTACACGTATTTGCTGGTGGATAAACTGGACTGTTTTAATTGTGTCTAGGATTTGATTGGAAAAATGAAGGACGCAGCAAAAAGTCTCGAGAGGGCAACCCAGTCTTGATTCCTGGATTCTTGGATCTCTAGATTTCGGATGCCAAGGATTAAGGAGCAAAACGCTTCTTTCCTTCAGGACGCAGTGCCGCATCAGTTTTTATTTTCTTTGTTGAATTCTTCTTGCATATATCGACTAGTATTCTGTAGCTTCTTTTCATAAAATGTACAATAAAAAAATCACTTTGATATAAGTAAAGCTGCATTTGTGTAATTGTTTTAGAGCTCAGTCAGCTGTCTTTGTTGATAAACGCATGTTTCCGAAAAAAAAAATCGACATTTAGTGTCTGATCTCTGGATCCCGTTACTGATACAAACAACACACTGTGTCTCTATATACTATAGAAACTAAAAATTCTTAAGGCTGAGGGTCAGGACAGGTTTTTATAGGCTAAGACGTTGAAGTTAATGAGAATATGCGAAATTATTGTGTTAGGCTACTCTGCAAAACTATTATTGAGTCATATTTGTAGCAGCAAAAATAGCACTTATTTTCTATGTGAACCCGGCCATAAGTGGAACGTGCGCAGATTTCTTACTGCCCTCTGCATTACATTCACCACCATGAATTAATTTAGAAACAGACTATCGGGTTAGGTAGTCTGAACATGTGATTGGCTAATGTATGAACTGCTTCCTCAACGCCTTTGAGCTATTTAGTTTAACCGAGTCTCTATGAATAGACCATCTAGGTGACTCGGATTTTATGGTCAGTTGATAATGTCTCCGTTATGAATTACCTACATTCTTCAAAGCTGTTGAGGGATAGAGATCATTTTGCAGACAAAAGTTGCAAACGGTTCAAAGCTGACCTACAAGAGCCTATTCTGTTTTGTAAACCTTGCAAGCTGGACCGCGGTCAAACAGACTTTGAAACGCAATTCTTTGTTATTTGCTGAACACGAGCAGCGCTGAATACACCGACACATATTCCCAGGCCACCCTTAAGGAATTAGATCACGTGATGCACGGGGCGGTCGAACTACAAGCCATTTTGGGGACGGTGTCAGTTTCCACTGAACCATCAGCGCAGCATTTTTCGAAGAGAAGACTGAAGGCGCTAGCCCAGAGAAAACGCACATCAGCCTGGCCGTTTTACTGGCGGGAGGTCTACGTTCAAGAGCGCTTACAAATCTGCAACCGAGCACAGCACACACATCGACAACCGGACCTTTTCTATTTTTTTTATTATTGAAATTCGCCCTGCTCCGCCGTTCTCTTATTGCAATTGACAGCGTCTGCAGCCCTTTTCAAGATGGCCGCTTGGCTCGTATTCATTTTCTACTGATCGCCTCCTAACTTTCATTGTCTAACCACCTCCAGGCTCGACTATTCGCTCCTGCTCAGTAAGGTATGTGTTCTTCGATATCTTCCCTTACCAATGTCTAATTTCACACTCTGTACTCTAAATGCATCTGTGTTTTTGTGAGCGTAAAATGGAGACGTGTGTTAGAGTGGATGCGGGAACTGACAGGCTCGCGTACGCAGCACTGGCTCCGTCTCTCCGCGTGCTTATAGATTTTAGTTATTTTATCTAGTAATATCGTGTTCTGTCTGTGCGAATGACTCCTGTTTTGTTGTATGATATTCAGTTATGGGTATCATTATGTTCGCTTGGCGTTTCTGGCTAAATGAAACGGTTTAGTTAATAATGAATCCTGATGTGCACGCGAAATCGGGTAGGAACGGGTCGACTGTTTATGTGAGGCTGATTTCTAAAGGATTTTCTGTTTGTTGTCTCATTGAGCAGTTATCTGATTTTATAGATATACGATCTGTATGATGTTTACGACCGGATAAACTCGTCGTTTTGCTGAATTGTACCTATTTGTGTGTTTTCTTAACTTAAATTTACACGGTAACCTAAACGTGTCATGTTGTCGGAGATACAGGACAAAGCTTTCAGCGGTTGACAGCAAACATTCACTTCACGGATGATGTGTGGTTGATTAAACGACACACATTTATAAACTCAGATGCTTATTTAACATATTTAAAATGTTTTTAGTGGTTTCTTTCATTTGTCCAAATGACCTGAAGAATGCTTCTCTAGATACCCTGGCTTACACAGGGGTTTGGTTCTTATATCAGTTTGTTGGACTTTCTCATTCAGATAAAAAAAAAATAAGCTCAAACAATAAGTTTTCGCTTATTTATTTATCTACTATAATGTAGGCTAAGCCTTACTTTGGCTTGTCACGTCAAGAAAAATATTTTAATATTGAATTTTTTCGGCATCTTGTTTTAGATTTTTTTTTATTAATAAGGTTATTCACTTGCACATGTTTTTTTTTATTTAGAAACCGCAATTTGTATACCTGAGACTTAGGTGAATATTTTTGTTTCTCTGACTCCCTGTAGTTGTGAATGTCAGAGCTAAATATAAAGTGACGTGTTATTTATAATATTGATGACTTTAACATGGTCTGCCAGCATTTCGAGTATACTGTCATCTGCTTAATCAGGTGGAATTTCATTATGGTAGGCTACCTGTATTCATCAAAACAGGCCAGACAGGGCTTTTTGTAAACTCGGCACTTTCCCACGTGGCACAATTCATGTATAAGGGTCATTTCCTCCTTTTGACAGTTATTTATTCTATAGCCTACGTATACTACCACCATCACCAGAATGCTTGTCTAGTCAGAGTTCAAAAGGTTTGTGGTTTTGTTTTTATACCCAGCCGAAAGGCTTGTTGCAAGAACAAACAACACTGCATCAGTTGTACATGACTGGTGGATGTTTTACTAAATAAATGTTAGATCACGAACGCCTTTATTTATTTAATAAGCAAGGGCACAGGTTGACATTTTTTCCTCTGTAGATTGATCTCGGCTTGAAAGTTGTCTTACCGATATGTATATTCATCCTATGTTTTGATATCCTCTCACGTGAACTTAGAATTAGTGAATTAGTGTCGAGTGCTTGGTTTTCTGGCGTGTTCTTAAATCGTTTTGTATAGTCCGATGGCTTAACTTCCAGTTGTCATACAGATGACATCACCCTTTAATGCATGATTATCTTACAGCAAATTACATAATCTTTAAAACGCATTTTAGAACTACTTGCAGTAACCTACTTTTGGTATGCTTCATCCAGCACGAGTTTGAGAACATGTAGTTACTACTTGAAAGTTATTGCTTACTCTGGTCGTTTTCGCACGGTTGTGAGCTCCTTCAGCACTTCATAGCACTTGTCTTCGGCTCTTAGAGAATGCCCCGACGTAATAAGGGGTTTCAAAAACAGGATTTGTGACAAACGTAAATAAACTTCATACATAGCAACGTGTGACGACAATCATGATGTCAAATGGGTATCAGTTTAATACAAGGTGCATTCATGGGCAATGAACGACTGCAACATTAGTGATCCAGGAGGGAGAGAATGTCAAAGCAAAGCCAGGATCAGCATCATCAATAACATGAATGTTCAGTCTTATTTCAGCTCTTTATGCGAAGTCTTAGATACAATGTCATTTTGAAAGGCCGTTATAACATGTTTAATGGGCGAGATGCTTATTTTAAATCGAAATTTGCGCGTTCACTGCATTCTACGCGGAACGTTCAGTTTCAGCTGCTTGGTACGTTGCCACGTAACGCAGCTTTAGTTGCTATAGAAACCGTAAGAAGTGTTCGTCACGTAAAATTCATTTACGCAGACTGTCCTCATAACTGATTCAGTATATTGGTGCGTTGTGCAGTGTTATGTCTTATGTAGTGTGTAGGGTAGCGAATCTGACTTTGTTGCGATATAACGATCGTTTACATCGCAATCGTGCCTTTTCACAGCACCGAAGACCCGTGTGTAAGAGATGATCTAAAAATTGCGCCAATTGTGTTATTCCGTAAATATACGCAACAGCACATAATAACAAAATGGTAAGGTCTCAGGTAATTAAGTCCTCATGATTGTTTTCATTGGTAGTTGTTTATAGTTACAAATTTTTATCATCTTATTTTGATGCACCTGCAGGGTCTTTTCCATCCCATGACGATGCATCGTACAACAAGGATCAAGATTACGGAGCTCAATCCCCATTTGATGTGTGTCTTGTGTGGTGGATATTTCATAGATGCAACAACAATCATAGAATGCTTGCACTCATGTGAGTATATGAGTTGTGCTGCTCTATTTTTCTATATCTATAATAAATCATGCAACATACCCAGACCATGTGTCTTATCCTCTGACATTTTTCTAATCCTCAGTTTGTAAAATGTGCATTGTCCGGTACCTGGAAACCAGTAAATACTGTCCCATATGTGATGTACAGGTCCACAAAACGAAGCCACTTCTCAATATTCGGTAACTTTTAAAATCACTGTCTGTTCCATCTTTCCACTTGTTGTAAATAGTTATTCATAGTGATAATTAATTCTGATTATGCATACATCTGTTGTTTCTATCTCAAATGCTGTATATTGTGTTTTCTGTTCATGCTTTTTAATGTGAGAATTAGGAAATAACATGAATTTGAGCTGGTTGCAGTAGCAATTGTTGGTTGGTAGCAGCAGCATTGTTTGAAATGCATAGGTTTTCCAAAAAAAAAAAAAAAAAAAAAAAAAGGTTTGACCAACACCCCTCCCCCCACAGGTCTGACAAAACTCTACAGGACATTGTATACAAGTTGGTTCCTGGTCTTTTCAAAAGTAAGTCAGTCACTGTGAAAGATTATTTTTATTGTTTGTAATTATTTACACATGCTTTGATCTGGAAATTTCTTTTTCTGTGCAGATGAAATGAAGCGTAGGAGAGATTTTTATGCTGAACACCCATCTGTTGATGGTAAGTATTTAATGTACCTAAGTAAATAAGTTGGTTTTGTTAGGATGACCATTTGAACAGACTGTGTAACTGTTTAGTCTAATTGTTGAAATTTGTTGAAATTTAAGCTATGATTCATCATTTATTTTTTCAAAGCTGCAAATGGATCAAATGAGGATCGAGGAGAAGTTGCTGATGAAGACAAGCGAATCATCACAGATGATGAAATTATCAGTCTGTCAATTGAGTTTTTTGATCCAAGGTATGTGTTTACATAAGTGATTTTTGCTGTCAGTGAATCTGTGTTGTTACAAGAGTTTTAAAAATGTGAACAAAAATTTGAAGTGGCCATTCTTGAGCGTAAAGATATTTTATTTGAAACATGAGAAGTTATAATTTAGTATTTAATTTACAATAATTGTACTATTTATTGTTAAGGGCCCAACAGCAAGGCAGCACAGATGAGAGGCAAAAAGAAGAGGTAATTAAGAAGTACTTGATGATGCTGAAAGTCTTTTTTTCTCTGTAATGATGGTGATACAGATTACACCAATAGTAAAGCTTATCTGTATAATATATTTGTGTGTTATTTATTTTATTATTAACCACACAGGTTAATAATAAAAGATACTTACAGTGCCCTGCTGCAATGACTGTGATGCATTTGAGGAAATTTCTGAGAAGCAAAATGGATATACCGCCTACTTTTCAGGTAATGTGATCTGTGTTATTGCAGATGAAGTTTCTGGCCTTTTTTGAAATCTGTTTGTTACAGTGGAAGTTTAGTAGTTCAGTGTTTCATCACATAATTTTATAGAAAATGGTATTATTTATTTATTTGCTGATCTTGCATCATCCATTATGGTGTGATATTGATTGACTGGTGCTTGTTTTAATATTATCATTCTTTGTTCTAATAGATTGAAGTTATGTATGAGGATGAGCCTTTGAAGGATTACTACACATTGATGGACATTGCCTACATCTACACTTGGAGAAGAGTAAGTTCTCACATGTTTTTTTTTTACTGTCAAATTTGACTGCTAACTGTTACTTTACACACTTGGTCTTATAAATCTCAAAGTAAGAGAAATATTCAAGCAGTTAATTTATTTATCTTTCGATAATTAGTTAATTTGTGGTTTGAGAATTTTAGTTGTTCAGTATCCGTTCAATAAAAAGGTGCCTTCTGTTATTTTCGCACATTCTATAGAATGGACCACTGCCTCTGAAATACCGCGTGCGGCCCAGCTGTAAAAAAATGAAGATAACCCATCCACAAGATGGCGTGAACAATACAAACCGCTCTGAAAGCGATTCAGCCAGCGATAAGGCCAGCAGTCCCGCTGGAGTTCCATCCACCTCCTCACCACTACCGAGTCCAAGCACACTGGTTCAGCCTTCACAACCTCATTTCACCCATATTTCCAATCCTATTAACGGCACGACGATGATGAGCCCAAATCGACAGTTCACCTTTGGCAACAAAGCGCGAAAGACGGCGCTGAACGGATCTTCTACATCGTCGGGATGATGGAAATGGGATTACAAGATGAAGCCAACGCCAGATATAATCCAGCTATTTCCATGCCAACGTAGTGTCATGTAGACCCATTTCTTTTTGTCATTATTATCAATATATTATCCATGTAACTTTAACGTAGTGGAAATTACGCACTTCATTCGACACATTGCTGGAATTTCTAAGTTTGCGTGAGAACTTTAGAGGCCCATTTGATTGCAAAGTGGAGCGCAGAGCGACGGATGTGGCATTTTCAAAATGCAAAAAATGACTGAATTATACCTACCTTTTATATATTTTTACTTTCGGTCTAGTTTCCCTAAACAAATTGCGTTATCTGTTGCTTGTATTTTACATGTGTATTATAATGTTCTTTAAAAGCATGATAAAAAAAAGCATTTACTTTTGATTTTAGTTTGCCTTTTCTGGGGTAGTTACTAAACATTCCTGGTATATTCTGGCCTTTAATAATGTATCAAAGAAAGGCATATATATAGTTCAAATTTAAAGGACAAAATACTATATTAGGACTGCGTGTTAAAAGGGATGAAGAAATGCAACGTTAAGTTGTAGTCGGCGTAATAATTTTTATTATTCAAAGTTCTTGGAAATTCAAGTTTAATCTTTGCAGTTATTGTACGATTTGTTCTACTGTGCCGGTTCGGGTCCGTCATTTGGTCTCGAGGTCATGCTCCAGTCCTGTAGCCTAGCATGCACACAGCCTGTATCTTTCAGACTGCTTTCAAGCGATTACATATACGAATTTGTCAGAAGACAAACAGCCACTGTTATACCCCAGACTTCTTATTCTGGACAACATTTTGATGTCTTCAGTGTTCATTGTCTTATTGGTCGATTGTAGACTATTGACAGCTATTGTATTGTGACTGTTGCACAGTATAAAACATCTAAATAAAACATTTTACACTTTCAATCGTTTCTTGCGTTTTAATGCTGCTTCCAATCATACAAAGAGAGAGAAATCTACATATACCTGAAAATCTTCATGAATTTGCACAATATCCGAATATATTTATTCAGACTTTTATGTAAAATAAGTATTATGGTGAACAAACTTGACGTTTTAGTATTCAAGAGGACCCTTTCTCCTTTCCAGTATTAGCTCATCTCTCAGTAGACAATAAACTTAAAGAAATAACAATAAAGCGTGATCTGGTAGAGAACAGCCGTGTATGATTATTATTATTATTATTTGACGCATAAAGACAGCCTACATCCTTAAGCGCGGATAGCAATATATTAAATGCTTGTGCGGTAAACTGCTAATAAACGTGAAGAAGTTAATCTGATTAATTTACGATCAAATCCATTTGACCTCATGTCTGTTGCGAAGAAGGTATTGTGAGGCAGGTGCTGACTTCACGAGCTGTAGCTCAAACAGATGACAAGCTTATAAGTAGCCTGTAAGTACCCAGTCAGACCTTTTTTTATGTGCAAAGTACCAGTCAGTCGTTAGAAACGGAGAAGTTGTCGGTGAATCTCTCAATGAGGCGAGAAGTGCTTGACTGAATAGGCTACTTACATTGAGGTAATGAAAGCTAGGCTATTTATTTTAACGGCTTATGCAGTTCGTCTGTTATATTGACAGTTTCGGTAATAATCTGGTACGTCGACATGGTCTTCAAAGACTTCAGAAATCTTGTAGAATAAGGCAGTTTCTCAGCACATTTAGTCGGTCCTGGGACTTCCATAGTCTGACCGAATATCTTTCAAGGCTGTAATCTTTTTTTTTTCTTCTGCCCACTCAGACTTGCAAGGCGATAGTATCTTATAAAACTAATTTGGACCTAATAACACTATAAATTACTTAAGTTATTATAGCATAAACAAGACATAAGAAAATCCCTACCACCAGTGATATTGACTGAATTTAGTAGTGAATTTAGAGGTGGAAATGAGCAAAGGCTAGTATAGTGGACATGTTTTACATTCATTTTGTGACATTCAAAATAATCTCTTTTTTAAAATGAAGAAATTTTTGAGAAAATTACTTTTCCCAAAAATGTATTCATCTGCTCACTTTGCCTTGCCCTGGCTGATGTCATGATGAACCGTACAAATAAATGTAGGCCTACATATTCTTAATTCAACAGCATTTAAACAAATTCGCTGAAAAGCCTTGCTCATTATGAGAGCATGTCTTTGTTAGAAGTGACATTGAAGTTAATCATACACTTCTCAGCTTTGAGCTGGCGTAAAAGTCCGGTTTGTTTGAAATGCATTTTTTTTTTTTAAATAGAGGTGTATAACCTTAATAAATTGATTACTTATCTTACTATTATTAAATGGTCCATATATAACAATCTAAATGACAAGCTTATATTTTTACCATTTTAGGCCCATATAACTAGATACAGAATAATTTCTAATGTTTGAAGTCACTGGAAACACTCAGTGTAATCATGTTACAGGACAGAAAGTGCGTGAAATACGCCTAGAGACAAGAAAATATGAAAGGCATCCGGGAAATTATGAATTCATAACTATTTGGTAACCTGCTCAAATTACCGCATTATTAAAGTCTGAAGAGGGTTAAACTATAATAAACTAGAGCGACAACTCTCAAGTGAACAATCACGTACGGAAAGTTTGTACTCTTTGACGATAGACTAATTTTTGCCTATATGACACACGAACTATAACAAGCACAAGTTGATTTGTTGCTCTGAAACTTGTTTTAAAGAAAATGTGCGAGTGTGAAGATCAGTAATTAATAAATATCAGTGCTGCTGTGCCTCCAGTTGTCTCTGCGATAACCATGTAAAAGCTAATGTGGGGGCAGCTGTTCCCTCTCGCAGCTGCTCTGTCCCGATATCCCACATTCATCGACTGTTTTTGAATCTTATATAATATCCCAATCTAATTAGGGATTACGTTACCTGCTATTACATCTGGACATCAACTGCATGCGGCACTGTCCCCGATTTGAACATATACGCGTTTCAGCACGAAACATTTGAAGAACATTGACAGCAAGCTCACCGAACGAACGCGGTGCCTATCACTTCCGGTTTGTTGCCAAGACAACGGTTGCACGCCTCCTCTAAACTCAAAGTCACAACAAACGCGCTTTCCTAATGGAAGCTTAAACGTACATTTTTTTTGTCGCATTCACGCAGCTTTTTGTTTTTTGCTCCGATTTGGTATACTCAGATAACTATGAGCCAACGACAGATTTTGCAAGGTGAGAAAGTGAGATCCGTTGAAGTAGCCAAAAATGTAAAAGGTTAATTAAAACTGCTGGTAGTTCTTACTGTTCTTGCTTTTGCAGTCTGTTGCCATAATTGTGGGCATTGATTCGTCTTATTTTGTCTATTATTATTATTATTATTATTATGCAGTGTTTGAGCAGTACCAGAAGGCAAGAACACAATTTGTGCAAACTGTAGCAGATCTTGCAGCAAGACCACAAAATACTGAAACACTTCAAAATGCTGGTGAGTGTTTAAAATTTATATTTTGTTTAAGGGAGGTTTCTGCATGAAATGTGGTATGGCATTTACTTGTAAATACTTATTATATAATACTTATATAATTTGTAATGTAATAATTTAAATATAATTTTACTTTTTTTTTTTTTTTTTTTTTTTTTTTTTTACAAATTTGCCAAATTCCAACCTTCACATAACTCAAGTAAATTCAAATGTAATTTTATTTTATTTTATTTTATTTTATTTATCTATTTCTTTGTTTGTCCTTACCTACAGTGTTAGAGAAGAAGCGTTTATTTCAAACCTTTCAACACTCTGACAGTTATTTATTTCAACAGACTGATGGGGGTAAAAAAGAGGCCATAGCAAATGTTTCTTTGTACATAGATCTAAAACAATCTTTTCTCCTAAACACAGTACAATGAATGTTTCTGGACAAAAAGTCTTTAAAAGAAGTTACCAAGTTGCATTTTTTAATTAATGTTACAGAAATAAGGAATACATACGCTCATGCTTACCCTGATCTCTTTTGGAACTTAGAAGAACGTTTTGTTTAGATATATTTTATTACATGATTTGATTCTTTGAAAGTATATCCTCCCCTCATCTGCTTTCAAGTGTCTTTCCACTCCTGTTTTCTCCCCTGCACAAATGTGCTCACTCTCTTTGGCTTAGGTGTAATGTCCCTTTTGAGGCCTCTCCTTTTGGATGCAGTCCCAACTATTCAGCAGACAGCAGCTCTGGCTCTCGGAAGGCTTGCCAACTATAACGATGACCTGGCTGAGGCTGTAGTAAAGGGAGACATTCTTCCTCAGCTTGTGTACTCCCTGGCTGAGCAAAACGTGAGTTTCTTTAGCTGTGCCTCTCAGCTCTAATTTAAATGAACAGGTTTGCGTTGAGGTGTCGAACTTTAATGCCTACATTTGATTTTGCACAATGCAAAAATTTCCATTAACACTGTCATTCAAGCAATCTGTGTTTAAATAATTTCCATTTTATTATTCTTTAAATGTTTTTAGCAAGCAAAAACTTTTTTTTTTTGCACTATTTAAATTCAATGACTTTAAGCAGTACCAGGACTTAGGACTCTTGGCAGGTACTGAAAATTTACATATTGTTTCATTATGAAAATGTAATTTTCATGGTAACATATCCAGGGGCCAGTTGCATAAACTTAGCCACCATGTTAAGACTAAAGAACTAGTTTGACCTACTAGCAGTTGCAAAGGGGTAATCAGTCTTACTTTTCCAATACAAATAAGACCAATCTACCTTTTCATAACTGAATTAAAAAAAGTTATGACTTGAAGAAGTCTTGAAGAAAAAAAAATTAGATGACTAACTTTTTAAGACTAGTCTAAACAGTTTATGAAACCAGCCCCAGCAGATCTCAGACCATGTCTCTTTTGCCAGTAGAATAATTGTTCAGAATAAGTCAAGTCAATTTATTTGCTTGACTTGACAGTATTAAACAGAAAAATAACAGAATTGATGCAAATCACGCAAATTCTGCTATAAAGCAGCTATAAGTGTCATTACGCAAATACATTCAGTTCTGTGTTGATTTAGTTCAGTTCAATATCTGTTAAGTTCATTTATTATGAAACAAGTTCAATTCAGTGATAAGAAGACAGGTTATTCGGCTTAAGTCAATTCAATTTTGATTCAATTCAGTTCAATAACAGTGTCAATGTTGCAAAATTCATGAACTTTGAACTAATTGGATTCATCTATTAAGCAGTAGACAATACTGTCATTATTCAGCTCAATTCAGATTTTTTATGCTCACCCGACAGTGTCAGTGCTGGCAAATTCATGTATTTTAGACCTCAGCTAAACAAGCCAAAGGCAATAGTGCCAAGAGAGAAGCCAAACTCCATCAGGTGTCAGAAATGGAAAGAAAAAAAAAACACCCTTGGAAGAAACCAGGCTCAGTTGGGGTCCACTTCTCCTCTGGCCTAAATGAATGGACATGGTGTGATATTGGTCTGCTCCAGCAGAGAAAACAAAACACTATAAAGTGGCGGTCCAAAGGCTTTGCTCTAAAACTCATAGTTAGAATGCTATTATGCTGTCAGAGAGGCCTCATCAGAAGTATAAAACACTTCCACAGAAGGTCCTTTTATGTAACTGAATAATATAGAATGTGATATATCACTTACTGTTTATTAAAGGCAGATTTGCTGGTGATTTATGAACATTCTAGTGTATTTACTGGTCAATTGTTTTTTTCTCTGGATTACTGGGATATGAAAGACACAGCGTTTCTATAAGAAAGCTGCAGCATTCATGCTTCGGGCTGTTGCTAAGCACTCCCCTGAACTGGCCCAGGCTGTGGTGGACTGTGGAGCACTGGACGCTCTTGTCATCTCCCTGGAGGAGTTTGACCCTGGGGTCAAAGAGGCTGCTGCATGGGCAATAAGCTACATTGCCAGACATAATGCACGTAAGTTTGCATAAAAAGGTCGTTTTTTATTCTTTCTCGCAATTCGACAATGTTCCTTTTGTTCATTTCTTCTCCTGCTGTGCAGAGCTGTCTCAGGCAGTGGTTGATGCTGGAGTTGTGCCTCTGCTCGTGTTATGCATCCAGGAACCTGAAATCGCCCTGAAGAGGGTTGCAGCTTCCGCTCTGAGCGACATAGCCAAACACTCCCCAGAGCTGGCTCAAACCGTGGTGGACACTGGGGCAATCGCCCACCTAGCACAGATGATCCTAAACCCAGATGCCAAACTGAAGGTAACACAGGCTACAGATTTTGTAATCAATGACATGGAGGCTTAATTTGACAGTACATTTTTTCCTCTTCTTAACAGAGGCAGGTTTTTTCAGCTCTCAGCCAAATCGCCAAGCACTCCGTAGACGTAGCAGAGATGGTGGTGGAGGCCGAGATATTCCCCGCCACACTGGTTTGCCTAAAGGACCCGGATGAATATGTTCGGAAGAATGTCGCCACTCTTATTCGGGAAATCACAAAACACACCCCCGAGGTACCTACCACATACATAACATAGCCACTAAATGATTTCAAGATGCTAGGGTAAGTTTGGAATCTCCACTTTGTCAGCTCTTTGACACCCCCTGTTTAAATAACATGGTGTGAGGCAGCTAGTCTGTAAACCATGGAGAATGTGGGTCTGTTATTTATCACCAGTGCAACACAGGAAACCGCATTGCATTACCCATTTTTTTCACCTGCCCAAAACTGTTTTGCTTTTCTGGTCTGCCTCACTAATTGTTTATCATTATGTCACACTGGCTTATGTGTTTGCTTGTTTGCATTGTGTGTTTTCTACTCAGCTGTCCCAGATAATAGTGAATGTGGGGGGCGTAGCAGCTGTGATTGACTACCTCGGGGACTCCAAAGGGAATGTACGCCTGCCGGGGATCATGATGCTGGGCTATGTGGCTACACACTCCGAGAACTTAGCCATGGCTGTGATTGTATCTAAAGTCTGTTATCACATCTTTTCATAAGCTCACACATAAAATTTGAATTTAACTACACATAACACATAACTACACAAAAGTTTGGGGTCAGTATAATTTAGTTTTTGACAGAAATGAATCCTTTTTTTCAGCAAGGATGCATTCAATTGATCAAAAGTGAGCGAGTTTTACACTGTTACAAAAAATTACATTTCAAATAAATGCTGTTCTTTTGAGCTTTCTATTGATCAAACAATCCTGAAAAACGTATCATGGTTTTCACACACATATTGAGCAGTACAAACATTTTCAACTGTGATAATAATTGTAAAAAAAAAAAAATGCTTCTTGAGCACCAAATCAGCTTTTTTAAATGACTTCTGAAGGATCAAGTGATACTGAATTCTGGAATAATGGCTGCTGAAAATTCATACTTGCCATCACTGGAATACATTACATTTTTATAAATGGGTCAAAGACGAAAAAGGGTTTAAGCATTAAAAACAATAAGTGTAATACTGCTTTAAATTGTTGTTGCCCCCCCTAAAAAAAATTAAAAAGTTTTCTGTTTAATTTAATTGTAATTTTGTTTTTCTGAGCAAAAAATAAATATTATACATTTTCCCCTGATTTACAGAAGACACCCACTAAAATGTCATTCAGTGTAACAATCTTGTCAGGCATATTTACATCAAAAATCAATTTTTGACATATTAAAAGACTAATTACTTTCACCCCAAATATTAATTAGTTGTAATTTTACATTTTTAAAATTTGCCACTATTCTAGGTTTTGCCCACTTGTCAGTAAGAATTTTTTTTACTAATTTAAAACACAATAAAATTTAATATGCTCCCTTTTTCTTTTATATATCTTAATATGTACAAGTCAGAATTAGCATGTTGTTTGAATTTTTACATAAATATTGTGTAACACCGAATGACAATGTAACATTATTTCAACCAAATTTTGACATTTTATTCTCCAAAAACTTATTTGAAACCTTAAAAGTAGACACTTTACTTACATTTAATGTGCTTTCTATGGACATAAAATCACTTTTGTAAATTTCTTTTGATGCGGACATCTTAATGTCTTTGACACAAATATAAAAAAGACAACAGTTATTTTAAATTGTAATAATATTTCAGAATATGACTGCTCTTACTGTATATTGTATTTTGATTACTGTATCTTGGTGAGCATAAGAGACTTCTTTCAAAAATATTTTAAAAATCTTATTTCTCTCATAATACTGATTATTATCATAATTGATTCTCCACTTCTGTAGGGAGTGTCACAGTTGGCTATCTGTCTGGAGGAAGAGCATGAAGATCACATCAAAGCAGCAACAGCTTGGGCATTTGGCCAGATCGGCCGACACACACCTGAGCACGCAAAAGCTGTTGCTGTGGCCAATGTGTTCCCTAAACTCCTAAATCTCTATTTGGACACTGAAAGTTCTGAAGACCTGCAGGCCAAGGTGAGCCCATTCTTAAAGTGACTGATAGAGGTACCGTTTTTCATTTTGGTGTAAATTATTTTTTACCACTGACATTTAGATTAGATTTTTAGTAATTGTTGTCTCTTCTTTGCTTTGATTACATGCTAAAAAAAAAAAAGGCCAAGAAGGCACTGAAGAGCATCCTTCAAAAGTGCACTTATCTACCAGCACTGGAGCCTCTTCTCTATGAAGCTCCCAGCAACATTCTTAAACATGTCATCTGTCAGTTCAGTAAGGTAGCGGGAACTTCGTCAACACATTTTATGAGATCAGCATTTGTTAATCCTAATAAGAATAGTTCAAATAGCTTTTCTATTTCCTCCCAATCTTACAGGTTCTTCCTCATGACAGTAAGGCACGTCGCTTGTTTGTTACCAGTGGCGGTCTGAAGAAAGTACAGGAGATCAAAGCAGAACCTGGTTCTGCAATTCAGGAATATATCAATGCAATCAACAACTGCTTCCCTGAAGAGATTGTCAGGTTCTTACACATTTATATGAATAATAACCAATACAATATCAACATATTTTTAAACCAAACAAAGTGCATTTATAATGCTGTAAACTTTAGTGTGCTGTATAGTTTTTTTTTTTTTTTTTTTTGCTGTTCCACTGATCGGCTCATCTTTTACAGGTATTATTCTCCTGGTTACTCTGAGACATTGCTGGAAAGGATTGACAACTATCAGCCAGTGTGATTTTCTTTACTGAAACACTTATGGATGCCTTTTAAAAAGCTGTGAAAAAGGAAAAAATACCATATCATTGATCACATCTGTAACATCTTATGTAAAAAAAAAAATCTATTAAAATTTATGTATGCTAGAATTTTGATTTAACTTTGATGTCTTATTTTGTTTCATGTTTAGTCAATACTGTAAAAAAGCATTTTGTTATATTTAGCGGTACAAGATTATTAATTCAGAGATTTGCATGGCTAGCAGACAGACTCACCTGCAGGGCAACCGCAAAATTATACCTAAACTTAATACATTATTATTAGCTAATTGAACTTTATGCATGTAGCTTTAATTTCGGGATTGTATGGCCTTTTTTTGTTTGTTTGTTTAATCAACAAAGTGCACTGATTTGCTTGTACGACGACTTAGTGTGATTGTTTCAGACAACTGCATAGAAAGAATTGGCCCAAGTAGCAGGCTGAAAAAAGAAGAAAAAAACAGGATAAAACATATCAACGAAGTAGTATCATACCGTTCATGAGAACAGGTGTTGTGCCCAATTCTGACCCCCGCCAGATTATTACCCCCCTAGGTAGGTTTAGGGTTAGGTGTGGGGGAGGGGTTAAGATTAGGGGTGGGGTTAGGATTAGGCAGTCAGGTAGCGATTTCAACGAGAGGGGGTAATAATTTGGCAGGGGTCGAAAATGGGCACAACACCGGCCATATTGCCGATGTGTCAAGACATTCCCGTAGCATATTTTCATCCTCTTCTAAAATCCACCCTTCATACCCAACAACTCACCACAAGGTCGTGCGGCATTGCTGTCATCGTTATCGCTTCACGGAGCAAAGTGCAGACCGCTCAGTTTCACACTGTATTGGGCTACTGGCTACGAACCTCGCAACCTCGAACCAAGGGACTTAATACTTTGGCAGGATCATACACATCACAGGGTTCACTACATGGGTGAACGTTGCCTCACTGTCTCCAATGGCGCTGCAGCTTGTTTAGAATTTGACAACATGAAAATGCGAAAATAAAAGATTGCAAATGGACATCAGATGAACGAAGCAGCGATTACGTGTCAAGGTTCTTGACAAAAGACTCGCACAATTATAATTATGCCTATATAATTATGAATATAAAAAACCTAAAGGCCACTTATCTATTTAAATGACTATACAAATATTAAAGATAAGTGCTAAAGGCCCTAATAACTAGCGATTGACATTTAACGCGTTATGAACAAACAACAACTTTAAAAATTGCGTAGCCTACTTCCGCGTTAGTGTTAAAATATTAATAATAAATGCCCGCAGAAAAGGAACTAACGTTTGAAAGGGAACGTAGGGAACACTAATATGATTGTTACCGAGAAACGAGCCCAGAACGTTTGATTTTCATTGGCAATTATGCATTCACTTATTATCGCCCCCTGCTGTCTTATTTGTGCATAATGTACACATTAAAGAGCAGCTGTTAAACATATGGCAGCCCGTTCTTTGTTTATTGTTTCCTCTTCTGGTGTCAGTCAGATTACTTTTTCAATTGACGTTGTTCGGTTATGCATTGTCTCCATCCCACAGCTTTATCCAATTCACAACCTTGATTACCAAATCAGAATGCCAGATCACTTCGGGCCTATTTGAATTTGTATTGATTCAGAAGCAGTTTGCACGAAATTAATTTGTCAACTTAAATATAATTTAAATAATTGTAATATTCTCTATGGTAGGGGATGGTTTGTCATATTTATTTTCTTCAAGTAGGCTATCCTCTTTGACTTGCCTCCTTTACCGCAAAGTTGGAACAAACAAATATCAGTTGTGGCATCGCGCTTTCAACCACTGCCATGCCCAAGAAACGGAAGAAACCTTGAAATAATTAAGCCATATACGCTTGAGGCTTTTAAATGAGAAGGCTATACCCACAAACCTTTGTGTGCACCAGATTGCAAGCTGCTTAGTTTCAATGAAAACTGACATCACAAGTTTTCCTCCTGCCTCTTCTAGGCTATTTGAGACAGTCTGTCCATGATATGAATGTCCTCCGATTTTTTCCCTTTATTGTTTAGGCTATTTAACAGCAAATCATTCAAAGTTAATCTGCTTTTAAGTCTTGTAGGCCCTTTTTGGGCCTCTTGAAACGCAACGAACATTCACAAGTTAATATTAAACTTAACTGTCAAACGAATATACCGTAATAAAAACTGTGGATTTTTAACTAACAAAGCTTAATGTAGCCTAGTTATGAAACGTAACCAATGCTCCATAAAGTCTCTGCATTCTTATAGCTAATTTTGTTTTCTTAAAATCTAAAGAACGCGCTCAGTTATTTTTTGTTCACAGCTGTCATTTTATAATATATTTGGGTGATTTTTAATTGCTGAAAACATTGCTTTCTACCATGTTTTATTTTACTTATTTTTAAATTAACATAATTTTGTATCAACTAATAATATTTAACAAATATTTAAATTTAAATTAAACTGTCACACGTTTTATTTCATTTATTTTTTTGTTTTAACGTTTGATTTTTTTTTTAAAATTAATTTATATTTAAAATAGCCTACATTTTAAAATATTAATTTACCTTAGGCTATTTAAATCTGTGTGCTTCTGTAAGATGAATAGCTTTGTTGCAAACAATAAGCATTGAATGGGTAGGTAGATATTTAATTTGAAATATGAAATTAATTGGAACAACAAAAGATGAGTTCATAAAAAAATTGCTTATCTTCGTCGATTTGTTAATTTGCCGTAATCTACCATCTGTAAGCAAGTAAACACAAGGGGGCGCGGTCCTCTCCGCCCGATCTGGCACCCAAACAACCCAAAACTACATCTTATTTAGTGTGTTATAGTCTGTAGCACAAGGAAAAGCTGGTTTTATTCAACCCCGTCTTGCATTGTGCCCCTGGGCGTCAATGCGTCAATGGTCCACATCAGCTCTCATTCATCACTGTGGAACATGGATACGAATCCCCCAGAGCTGATGTTTGAAGTGGCATGCTCTGTTTTCTCAGTGGGATGGAGCCGTTGGCTTGGTCAGCACTTGTGGTCCTGTTGTGGGTCACTAACAATGTGTTCATGCCTCACCTATAAATGTCTGTGTCTCACTAATCCTGACGTGGTCCATCTCGGAAAAGTCTTTGAAGCTAAAAACATCACTGGCATGTGATCAGTCAGACTTTGTCAGCAGGCTCCATACTTTCACCTGAGATTTTCTCACATCCTCTGTCTTAACAAGAACGCATAGGCTACGTAAACAGTCAGGCTTTTCTCTATGAAACAGACCACAAAGCATGAATACAAAATTTAATCTCATAATGCATAACGCTATCTAAGTATCCTGAGCTATTTTACCAATTGTTATGGATTTAGAGGGCATGCGGCATTTACTTGATAAACTAATGTGTCGTTATGTTTCATCGCTCATCCGAGTATCTCCATCAGTTTCTGGTGACTATATGATTATTGCATGAACATGTGTGTTTTGGATTATTTAAAGAGAGTGTTTTTGTTTGGTCTTCTCTCATTCTATTCGGTTTCCTGTTTGAATACAGTCACGACATGTGTCACACAGGCGTTGTTATCCTGTGTGAAACTTGCAGTCATTGTTCATTGCATGAGCTAAAGTCGCTGAATTTGCAGTTTGAAGGTGTAAAGCGTAGGCTACTTGTGAAAACCCTTCCAGGACCTTTATACATCGAATCAAATGTAAAAAAAAAAAAAAAAAAAAAGTACGGCACCCGAATAGTCGGCACATAAACTGAGGATTTTAACAAAAACTTTGCAACTGATTTGTGATTAAGTTCCAGCAATCATAACTTCTCAATAGAAGTAGCCTACATAATTGCACTTTTAACTTCTGATGTCTGATCCCTTACATGTGCCGACCAGAATGTTTAAGAATTATAAAAAATAGTAGAACTAGAATAGCATACGATACAGTCATTCATTACAATAAAAAATGTTGTCGTAGAAGGCATTCCTGACTGAAATATCTCGTTTGGAAATGCAACTGTCAATCAAGAAGTCACGCCTCCTATTCACCTGTTCAGTGCGAATTCAGACAAAGAAACCATTCGTACTAGTGACAAGAGACATTCAGATTGTTACGATGCTTCTTTTATGTCGGTTTGTATTTTGTTTAATTTTGTCACTCATTTTTGCTCTCAGACATGTCAAGGGAAACTCGGGATATGGTATGTAGCAGCTCTGAAATAGCTAAAACTCTTTTGAGGAATATAAATAATTTTGGTAAGCATTAAGATTTGTGTATAATATCAAATGACACTTTTTATAGCTGTTCAGTGGTTCTTTGAATTGAGCAACTATAGCTCATTGGGCTCACTCCAGTGTCAAGAGGAGCTTCCATTATGTTCTAAGCTGTGTTTCAGTGAGGGGTAAGGGCATCATTTTCTTCTACTACAATTTTTATCTACACCACAAATGAAATTACACTGTAAAAAGGTTTCTGAGGTAACCTAAAACTGTGAATAATAAAATCATGAAATATTGTAGATCTAAATAACATACAAATTTATTTTTTTTATTCAAGTAAAAAAATATGATTTCATATGGCTGAATATTTGTACTTTTGACAAAAATAAAAAAATGGAAGTGAAGACAATATAACAGCTCAATACAATTATTCAGTTTTTTACAATTAAATTAATTACAATAAAGATCATTATAAACTATAAAATAAAATAGAAATATTAAAAAAAACTCTATAATCTACAATATACAAATCTACAATGCCTTTAAAATACAATAAATTATTACATTAATTTTAAAAGTGGAAGTAAAATGTTCTGTGTAATGGGTATTCAGTTTAGCTACAATTTTATCCACATTGTTACTGAACATGCCAGAATATATTTATTCCCTTGTAGCCTATATTGTGAAGATGCTTTCTTGAAATGTTATTTGATGAGTCATATGTCTGTAAAGATAAGAATACTCTTATCTTTTATTGTTAAATAACAGTGAAAGAATATGTGGGCATAAGGCAAAACTATAATCAGAAGTGAACAATCTATTCCTCCACTGTATTCTATTTCACTAGTTTAACACAAACATATTCCAGAGAGTTTCATTTTCACAATCTAGTTTAGACCATCCAAAATACAGAAAAAAATTCTTGGAACAATGTTTTCAATGCATGTCAGCATGAGTTTATCATATAGATTTACACATACTTTTTGATTGTGAGTTTGACTGCTCACTCATTGATTCAAGACCTGCAGATAAGTTTCTGTGTTTTAATATTTTGTATTGAGAAGAAGGTCTGGTTTTTATTTGCCTACAGATGCTTCTCCTTTGAGTATGTCCCTTCTGGGAATGAGACGGGCTGGTTGGCAGTGTACAGCAGCAGAGGGCCTTCTGTTCATGATGCCACTGTAGTTGCTTTGACTGACAGGGTGCAGAATGGGAAGCCCCTCCTCCTGGAAGTCTCAGGTTATTGTCAGCTTGCCATAGCAACCCTTGTGTAATGTAACTTGCTTTTAATTCAGTTGGCTTTTTAATTCAATTTATTTAATTGAATTGGTCACATCTTAAATAAAGACGCTTATGAAAAACAAATGGAAATATACTAGAAATTAAAATGCAATATATTAAATAATACATTTTCACATAAGTATAAATTTACTTACTGCAATATATGCATGGATCATGTATGGATATATATTGATACATATACAATTATATAGCAATGAAGCCAATAAAGAACCCAACTTTTATCTCACTTTTGCATAATTACACATTTCTTATATGAAAATATGTGTGGTAGTATAGAGAAAAATGTTTACTGAAAACAAATTTAAATTTCTTATCAAAGTCATGGGAACATGGTTTGTGTGTATTTGTGTGTGTGTGTACAATATCTTCCTCATAATTGTGTACATAGATATTAAATCTATTAATACACACAGTACCATTTTTAATCATATGTACATCTATATATTATAAAGTGTATTATTGAATATTAAATTACATACATTATTGTAAGTCAATACATTGCTACATTTTTCATTATATTATAGGCTATTCATTATATATTATTTTTAGTTAATATATTGTAATATATTAACACATTATATTATTCCTATATTTTCAATATACATTAAATAATTTATTGGTTGTTAATATATTAGGAATATATATTTTATAATATCCTTTTCTCAAAATATTATCTATGGCTAAGCAATGCAATGTAATCCCTTGTATATGTTTTTGTTCCAGGCATACTAAATCTGAGCAAAGAAAACTTTTCTATGGTTTTCATTACATTTAGTGGGAACTCTGGTCCTCAGGGTCTGCATAATGTGTCTGTTATGGCCAACGGATACCTCACCTGCTACATAGATGCGATATTACATGCTGCTGGATTGTACCATTTAAGTATGTTTAGCTGCAGAACAACAAATATACGGGAAGAATAAAATAGCTTTTGTGACCATCATATGTCTTTTTATTTTTAGATGTGACCGTGAAGAACAGTATCTACACTCATTCTGCCAGCTGGAAGATTAGAGCGTGTCCCTTTGGGACTGAGTACTTGAATCTCATGTTGTCCAAGAGAGATCAGGATATCCCATCTTGTGCCCCTCTGCCCACAGATGCAGAGGACAAGCAGCAGGGTAAAGCCTCAACAAAACCCATGGACAGTCACAAGCGAGGTGTGAGGTCCTGTGCATTCATAAAGAAAAGCTACTCAGTTGTACAAACTTATCATTGCTTTTTATACTTTTCTGTTCTGTATGTGTGCTGTGTCTTCCAGCTGTTTGGATCTTTTCTGATAAACGGGCATGTGCAACAGAGACAGACATTAAATTTGTAGCAGTAACAGAACAGCCTGATCCTCTATACTTTCATTGGAAATTTGGGGATGGACCAGAAATAAAAACAACATCCAGAATCTACAAAAAGAGATATCGCTTACCAGACAAGTACTTTTTGTTTTTTGTTTCATCTATTTTCGTATCACAAACTAAAGAGCTTCCAATTATAACATATTTTATACAGATTAAATATAATGTTTTACTGAGTCAATACTTTACTTTTTTATTTATTATTTATTTGTAAATATAATCTAATTTGATACTGAGTTTGACTGCGCACTCACTGATTGAAGTTTTTAGAGTTTTGTATTGAGAAACATGTCTATTTATTTATTTATTTTCCTATCTATATTTGCAGATACAATGTCACTGTCAGCGTGTCTAATGGTCTCACATCCATCAGCTCAGATGTTTATCCGCTCGTGATTCAGAGAGCTGTGCAGCCCAACAGGCTTCTGTATAGTCCCTCAGTTTTATCACACAGCTCTGTGAACTTCACCTGCCGGATCAGCTCAGGAACTGATGTCTCATATATCTGGAATTTTGGAGATGGAACAGAACGAGATGGATCAAGCACTGAGCATCATGTCTATAACAGGTAAAAAAAAAAGCATCCTCCTGGCTGTATTGTTTTAAAATTATTTATCGTTCATTGTTTTTTATTATTTATTATTTTATTATTATTATTTCTAACAAAATTTTGTCCTCGGTCATAATTGTTGGTCCCTTATGACATTGAATGTTTTTTATTTTCTTTATTTATTGCACAGTACATGTTATTTTTTAATTTTTTCTATAGAACTGGAGAATACATAGTAGAAGTTATTATGTCCAATCTGGTGAGCTCAGCCTCTTTAACAGGGCACATCTTTGTCGTTGAAGAATTATGTCAGCCTCCACCAGTGAAAAATATGGGCCCAAATAAAATACAGGTACAAATTGTCTAGTATTCTAACAATTACACTAGGAGACACTACTAACAAAAATGTATCTGTATACTGTATATAAGTAGTTTTTGCTTGCATACTTTCAGGTGTGGCGGTATCAAACTGTCCATCTTGCTGTGACGTTTGAGGCACAGATTCAATGTAATGTTTCCAGAGGTCTGCTGTATAGATGGACTATATATGACATGAGCGGACAACAACTGTTCTTCCCACACATAGACACGGGACGGCAGTATATCGATCTTCCCAAATACCTCCTTCATTATGGAACATATAAAGCTATAGCAAAGGTAATGTCTTTTTGTCACTTCGTTGTTTTGCTTAATTGAAACCCTAAATTTAAAGTCCTTGATATGTTAACATTTAGATAACTCATATAATGTAAATATATTCAAATATTAATATTTATACATACATTACTGTTCAAAAGTTTGAGGTTGGCAAGATTTTTTTTTTTTAAAGTTTTGAAAGAATCTCATATGTTTGCCAAGGCTGCATTTATTTGAATAAAAATAGTAAGAAATGTTATTGCAATTTAAAACAACAGTTTTCTATTTTAAAATGTAATTTATTCCTGTGATGCAAAGCTGAATTTTCTGCATCATTACTCAAGTCTTCAGTGTCACATGATCCTTCAGAAATTATTCTAATATGCTGATTTGGTGCTCAAGAAACATTTCTTATTATCATCAATGTTGAAAACGTTTGTATATCATCAAAGAATCCTGAAAACAACTGTATCATGGTTTCGACAAAAAAAAAAAAAATTCAGGAGTCTTTTTCTTCAAAAGAAAGGCATTTATTTGAAACAGAAATATTTTGTAATGTTATAAATGTCTTGACCATCTCTTTTGATCAATTTAATACAATTTAATGCATCCTTGCTGAATAAAAGTATTAATTTCTTAAAAATCTTACTGACTCACAAACAACTGTAGTGTATATCCAAATATATTGCAAAATATAATTTTATGTTATTAAATAAAAATAACCTTAGGTTGCACCACAACATTAATTTCAAGAGTCAGATCAGATAGCTGGTTAAGGTAACTGCTTACTTAATTTTTTTCAGCCTAACTGCTCTACATTTTAATAGACATATTTACATGGGGAAATACTAACACAAGCTGTATTCACCACAAAGGTCCAAGTAACTGGTAGTGTGGTGTACAGCAACTACAGTGTTTTAATTGAAGTGGTGCGCAGTCATCCTCTCAGTGTCATCAGCGAAGCCACGAATATTTTCATCAGTCGTCAGAGCGGCACCATCGTTACCCTTGATGGACGAAAATCACATGACCTAGATTACCCTAATAATACTATAAGGTACGACAGTGTTTGTTCATTGATACATTCGGTCATTTTTACGTAAATCACATCTGTTTTCTTGTTTCTGTTTTAGTTACAGCTGGTCATGCAGGCCAGTAAACACAGAAGAGAGCAGCTGTTTCAACAGGAACATTGTGACCACTTCAGCAGTACTTACATTTCCCGCTCTTTCCTTGAAAGCTGATTTTGACCTGGTTAAATTCACTCTCACTGTGTACAGTGGCCATCGATCTTCCTCATCTCAGATGTTCATCACTGTAACATCAAAACATGTCAGGTGGGATTTAAGTGGATAACTAAAATTACATGGTTATAAAAAATACATAATATGCAATAAATACAATATAGTGGCACAAAGTATGTTGTATATCACATGTGTAATAAATAATTTTTTTTAATTCTCTGCAGCAACATTCATATATCTTGTAAACATTTCCGAGAAAATTCAGTGAATTGGAATGAGCAGTTTTCTGTTTCTGCTCTCTGTGATGCTTGTGGTTTCATTGCAAAAAATGTCACGTATTACTGGAAACTTTACCTGGTTAATTCCTCAAGCAAAGCTGTACCAGAAAGTAAGTACACAGCCATACAGAAATACAAAATAAAGGTTCTTTATTGGCGTTGATGGTTCCATTTAGAACCTTTAACATCCATAGGACCTAGAACCTTTCAGTTGGTCTTATAATGGAAAAAGGTTTGGTGACCCAAAAATGGATCTTTTCTGCAATCCCCCTGAAACCAACCTTTTGGAACCTTTATTTTTAAGAAAGTAGCCATCTATTTACCAAGTCAACTGTTTAGTTTGTGCTTTTGGATCAATTTGAAATTGATTGCTCTTGCTCTTTCTCTCAGTTCCGTTCTGCAGCAGCATGGATCTCGGTTTACCCTCCAGAATACAGGAGAGCTTACATTTCTCCCAGCTTGCTGTGACACCCTACACTCCAGCCTATTTTACTGAGCCTTCCGTTCCAGTATCTCTGGCTCCTTATCTTTCATCTGATGATACTGACCTTACAGCCCCAGTTACACAAGATACTTCAATAAAACACCATAATATTAGTGTACACACTCTAATTGAAAACCCCAGCACAAACACGCACCACCATGCAGCATTTCCGACTATCGCATCTTCGCACCCCCCCTTCCTTCCATCCTTCCCCGGGGAGACAGAGTCGTCCGGGAGTCAGTGGGAGTATCAGGGGTCTTTACCAGCCTCAGATAAGGCGTCATTGACAGATATGACCTCAGGTAAAATACTGTGGTGAGAGTGACAGTAATCATGTCTTAAAGTCAGAATCATGTGAATTAACGAATTATGTAAAAGTTTTAAAACTTGAATAGGATTACCTATAATAATAGAGCTTTTGTCTTTATGCTTTAAAACAAATTTAGCTCTGTACAGCATTGATAGTTGATGTTTAGGATTACAATATAATGAGATTAGACGCCCCCTGGTGGTTGATTGTTTTTAGATAAAATGGGAAGAACAGAGTTGAAGGCAAAAGCAATTTGTGGAGGAAAAAATATTTTATATAATAGATCAGTTATCTATCTACTACTACTACTACTACTAATAATAATATAAAAATATTTCTTTGGTCATTTGTAATCTTGCAGCATCAGGACTGCCACTAATGAAAATAAAATAAAATAAAATAAAGCAATATTTAAAATGACTTTTAACATTGATACACCACAATAGTTTTTGTTTATATATTGAATTAAAGTTTATGTTTTATATTTCTGATTTCACTTTAATTTTAAAGTGAAATTTTGTGGTGTAACTATTATTATTGTTTTAAATATGTCAGTATAGTTTTTAGTTTATTTAATTTTAGTTCTTTTAGTACTTTAAGTTAAATTACACAAAAATGAGAAATGCTGCCTTGGCGACTGGCTGAAATAAAATAAATTTAAAGCGATAAAATAAAATCTAATCATAATAAATAAAATACTAACTTCGTGAGCTACATTTGCAGATTTTCACGCTGAGGACATGATTTACACAGACATTTATCAGGAGTCAATATCAGGCGATCATCTCTCCCCTGGTATTTTACATTCACATAAACACACCTCCTGACTGTACATCCTGAAATGAAGAATTTTATTATATTGAACAGTATACTGAATGATAAGCATGTCGCTCATGAGATTTTTGGTGCTGTTTATAGAGTATGATTACTATAATTTTGGAATTGAAGAGGCTGATCCTGGTGTCTCAGTTGGCAGACCTACAGGTACACATTTCTTTTTTTGTTCTGCATAAAAAGCAATAATGATCTAATTGCTAGTATTTAAATGTTGTAGTGTATTTAACTGTGTCTCTCTGTAAGGGACCGATTCAGTGGGCTTTAGTTGGAATGGAGTATCATTCCCTCACTCTTATGACCATGAGGGTGATAATCTGGTGGACCCCAGCCTGCTTGACCCCGCGGTGCCTGAGAAGACCCTGCTAGATCTGGACAGACAGCTCATTCATCACTCTGTGTTTGAGTCTTACGCTCTTACAGGTACATCTCGCAAGACTGAATTACATAAACATTCCTAATCACTCATTTTACATACAGACTGTAAAAAAAGCTTTGGTTGTTATCTTTTTCCTTTAGGATTATCTTCTTCGGTTGTCACATTTAAACCCTTCATGCTTGAACCAAAGAGTCTTTATTTGCTTGAAGTGTCTGCAAGTGAGTTTTGGAAATTCAAAATCAAAATTCATTTTACAAATGAAAATTACAAACAAATACATTTTTTGTCCTAATGCTATTTGCATTTTTCTACCCCTCCTTGTCAGTTTCTGAGAAGCGGCTGCAAGGGAAAAGCCAGCTGTTCTTCCACACTCAAGCTGTTCCTGAGGGAATGAGCTGCCAAGTGCAGCCCAACACAGGCTATGAAATTCACACTCATTTCAGCATCTTCTGTTCCTCTGGAAAAGAGGTCTACATTTTGCCTTATACTCCTTTCATTTAAGGTTAAATTTTTCTTTGATCTGATCTTGATGTAATTGTGTTTCTGTGTTCAGGATCTCTTGTATGAATACAGTTTTAGTGTGGGCAACAATCCAAAGAAACTCCTTTACGGAGGCAGGGATTTCCAGCATTACTTTAATCTTCCTAGTGGAGATCCTAATGACGATTATAAAGGTACAAAGATTTAACAACGAAGCAGACATTATTATAATCTCACACAAACAAGCTATATCTTATCTCTTCTTTTTCCCGCACAGTCACAATCTATATTGAAATAAAGAACAGATTTGGAGCAGCGACCAAACCATGTCCTGTGAAAGTGACTGTTCTTCCAAGCTTTCAGAGAAACTCATCCTCTCAGCTCAACCCTGATCGAGAACTGTGCGGACACAATGGAATTATGCAGTAAATAAATTCTCACATCTTTATCTGATGTATTTAATGGACTTTTGTTCTTTTTTTCCCAGGTACATGTATGGAGTGGGTAACCTAACAGGTCTGAGTAAGATCGGAAGCAACAGAGACATCATCAACTACATCTCTCTTTTGATCGCGGCGCTGAACCGCTTGAGTCTGGACCTGGATTCCTCTGTCGAGCTTCTGATGCTCACACGCACTTCCATCATTACAGCAGCCTGTCAGCTGTCCATCACCGATAAGGTCTTAACTAGACAAAGCCTTTGTATTTTAGATACTATAATTGAGATTTGTAATAAAAACAATATTTAAAAAGACTTTTAACCATGTATTATTTTAGCATCATTGATATACTATTACAGTTTTTGCTAAAATTTTGAATAGGATTTTATTTTTTATATTTTGTTTTAACTTTAATTAGTTACATTTTTAGTTATTATGTTGTGTGATTTTTGTCATTTTTATTAGTTTTTAGTTTTTTCTAAAATATTTCTATATAGTTTTATTTATTAGTTTTATTGTTTATTTTGTTTTAGCTAATTTAAAGTTAAACTAAACAAAAATGAGAAATGTTGTCTTGGCAGCTAGCTGACAGTGAAGTGTTTTACATATATAAAATAATATATATTATAATTTTCTTTTAGTTAGAGTTTATATTATTTCAAGTAATGATTTTTTTTTTAAAATGGTTTTAGTAACTATAATAACCCATAATCTTTTTCTTTTTTTTCAGGAAATTTTATTTGAAATAATTCACGGGCTTATTGATTTGATAAGAGTCTCCAGTCAAGTAAGTATAACCCAGAGTATTATGGAATATTACAATATTATAATATATTACATGTATATATACACACTGCCACTCAAAAGTTTGGGATCAGTAAGATTTTTTAATGTTTTTTAAGGGAGTCTCTTCTGCTCATCAAGGCTGTATTTATTCGATCAAAAATACAGAAAAAACAGTAATATTGTGAAATCTTATTGCAATTTCTAATATTGGTTTCCTATTTTAATATACTTTAAAATAGAATTTATTTCTGTGATGCAGCGCTGAATTTTCAGCATCATTACTCCAGTCTTCAGTGTCACATGATCCTTCAGAAATCATTCTAATATGCTGATTTATTATGAGTGTTGAAACTGTTGTGCTGCTTCATATTGTTTTTTTGGAACCTGTGATTTTTTTTTCTTTGATTCTTTGATGAATACAAAGTTAAAAAGAACAGCATTTGTTCAAAATAGAAATCTTTTCTAACAATATAAATCTTTACTATATGACATTTATTTATTTAACACATCTCTCCTGAATAAAAGTATTAATTTCTTTAAAAAAAAAAAAAGAAAGAAAAAAATTACTGACCCCAAATTTTTGAATAGCATTGTATATTGTAACACAAAATTTCTTTTTTAAATAAATGCTGTTCTTTTTAACTTTCTATTAATCAAAGAATCCTAAAAAAAATTTCACAGGTCCCCCCAAAAATATGAAGCAGCACAATGGTTTCCAACAATGATTATAAATCAGCATATTAGAATGATTTCTGAAGGATCATGTGACAATGAAGACTGCAGTAATGATGCTGAAAATTCAGCTTTGATCACAGAAATAAATTATATTTTAAAGTATATTAAAATAGAAAACTGTTATTTTAAATTGCAATAATATTTCACAAAATAACAGGGTTTTTTTCTGTATTTTTGATCAAATAGATACAGCCATGATGAGCAGAAGAAACTTCTCTAAAAAACATTAAAAATCTTACTGATCCCAAACTTTTGAGCGGCAGTGTGTGTGTGTATATACACACACACACACACACACACACACACACACATATATATATTAAATTTAATTTCAGTTTCAGTTTGTAAAGTTTCATACATTTTGCTCATTATTTTTCATCTATCTTATATCTGATTTAGGTGACATTTTACAGTGCCAAACAAGTTATTCAGCATGTTCACAACATCTCATCCTTCTCACATGAGTCCAAGCCTCCAGCAGGCCATATTCTGGACTCTGGGATGGTGAAAGCACTTGTATCTCTCCTGTCTGGTGTGATGGAGGCTCCAGCGCTCTCTTCCAGACCAGGACACCAACTCACAAACAAAGTGCTTTACACCATCACTGATTTAGTACTGGTAAGAGAAGCATCCCTGATGCTATATTGATATGTTAGTTTACAAGAAGACATGACATTAACGTGCCCTGCCGATATCGTTTCTGTTTGAGAAGTTGAAAATCAGCAGAAATTTTTTATGAATTAAGTCCTTCAGATTGTCCAGATCTCAATGCATCTCGTGATCAGTTCAAGCTTGTTTTTGTTTTATTTAAAATTAAATTTTGGGATGCTGATTCCAAAAATAGCGTTGTGCTCTAGCACATGACACTTTAATTTTTGTATCATTTTTGTTTTCGACAACCATTTGAAAGGTGAAGAAGTCTTGTATTATTTCTTAATCACCAGAAAAGCTGCCATGAAAACACAATTCATATCTGCCAGGTTACAACTATTTGTTTAATTCTTAACTGATTTTTTATGAATGATTCTTAAGACATTATTTTATGCCTAATTCTGATTAAAAGGTTAGAATTATGGCCAGTGACAGAAGAAAATGTAAACATGAACCAGACGTTTTCTGCTACATCTGTCGGTGTCACACAAGCAAAAAGTGACAGAAAATTACATATTTAGTGAAAAAAGCTTATTCATGAACTTGTGTTTATGTAAAGATCTTTCATTAAATGTGACCCTGGACCACAAAACCAGTCTTAAGCAGCACGGGGATATTTGTAGTAATATCCAGAAACACATTGTATAGGTCAAAATTATCGATTTTTATTTTATGCCAAAAATCATCAGGATATTAAGTTAAGATCATGTTTCATGAAGATATTTTGTAAGTTTACTATCGTAAATATATTAAAACTTAATTTTTGATTAGTAATATGCATTGCTACGGACTTCAAATTTAGACAACTTTAAAGGCGATTTTCTCAGTATTTTGATTTTTTTGCACCCTCAGATTCCAGATTTTTAAATAGTTGTATCAAACCATACATCAATGGAAGCCTATTCATTCAGCTTTCGGATGATGTATAAATCTCAGTTTCGAAAAATTGACCCTTATGACTGGTTTTGTGGTCCAGGGTCACAAACTGAGTATTTGAACATATTTTTTCCCCTCCTTTGCAGACTGTAAGTTCAGTGATACATTTTGAATACTAGAAAATTCTGACATTTGCCTGCTTTTGCTATTATATTTAAGTCTTATTTTGATTTAAACAGATACCTTCTGACATTCTATGATATTAACTGTGTACATTTTGATTGTAGGACTGTTTGCTGTCCAGCAATGTCTTGCAGTACAATGTGAACACCACGTTCATGGAAGTGTTAGCCTGGAAGGATGAACGGTCTCATTCTGTGGTGAAAACATTTGGCCTCACTGCGTTCCACCTCACTGATTTTCTGGAGATGCAATTTCAGCAATGGAGCAGAAACAGCCAGCACAAGCACTGCGTCATTACCTGGCTCACAGTGTACAGGCAGAGCCCATACCGCTGGTCCAGACACGTGCAGGTACACTCGAAATGCATGGCTGAGTTTGAAAAAAACATGTGCTTTGTCATGTGGAGCAAATTACATTCTAATTTAATGCAACATTACAGCTCAGTGGAGAGACAGCAGACATTCGGCTCTACAACTGCACCACTAGGAAGGAAATCAAAGTCCGACATCTATCCACACCAGTTACTATTGAATTTCAGAGGAAAGAGGAGACAAATGTAGATACTTTCTACTGCTTGATCACTAATGATGCCAACTAGTTTTCCTCTATTTGTTTAGCACGATTTGTGTTTATCTTTGTTCCAGCAGAGTCGACACACACGGTTCACTCTTCTGCACGGTCAGGTGAACACTCATCAGTTCAACATCACGTCACAGACCCTTCAGAGAGCCCTTCAGATCACTGTGCAGTTTAACAGGCCAGCTGAACGCCCCTTTCCCATCCTGCTGCTGCTTAGGTGAGGACACCGCTGCATTTCACTGATAGTCTTCAGTGTTTTAGTCATCCTGAATATTAACTATAACATCTGTTTACAGGATGTATGAGCAGCCAACACCTAATCTATACAACAAACAGAAAATATACCACTGGAAAGGACAGACGGCTCACATCTTCCTCCCTCAATCCTATTTGCATGGTTTAGTGAACCATTTTACATTGTGTCCATACATCCAAACATTTTGAAACATAAAACATTTAAAGATACAAAAATGAAAATAAAACATGATATAAAATTATATATATATATATATATATATATATATATATATAAATATACATACACATATATAAATATAAAATAAAGATAGATAGATATTTGTATGAATTTATATAATATATGATTAATATATAGTTTATATTAATTAACATAACATATTTTAATTGATAATATTAAAACAATATATTAAAATATAAATATATTGAATTGTATATAAATATTCTTTTTTATCATGATATATGAACCTCATTTTTTATCATCATCTTTAAGATTTTATGTATAAGACTAATAATGATAGATATTTATATGAATTTATATATAGTATATAATTAATATATTTTATATTAATTAACATAACATTTTAATTGATAGTGTTAATACAATATATTTGTTAATATTTAAATATAAATATATAATTGAATTATATTTAAATGTCATTTTTTTATAATGAAATATGAACTTCATTAATTTTTTTATCATCATCATCATCATCATCATCTTTAAGATTTAATTTGTTGGTCCTAACAATTATATAATAATTATACATCATTTTACATATTAACCATAAAAGGTATAGGCTGAAGCCTTAGCTTATTTTAGTCTAATTCTTTTTTCTTTTTTTTTAATAATATGCATCATTTCCATGACTAAATTTAATCTGTACAAAAGATACTAAAATTACAGTTACTTAAGACAAAATTTATTAGGACCTTTATGCACAGCTGAAAATGACATATTTTATAAATTTACATAATTTTTTTCACATATTTCATATTTAAATTATTTATTTTGAGTACTATATATTTATTCATCATGTTATTTTTACACATTGTTTTAAATTTGGATGGTGAAATTATCACATTATTTTACAATTTCACCTCTTTATCTCCAGCTGCTGGTTCTGTGTACCTGAGGCTTCTCAATGCAGACTATAATAAAAGCCCTAGCAACAAGTACATCGCCAGAGCTGTGAACTACACACTTCGCATTGAGTCTGTGGAGTGTTTGTTCTGGGATGGTGTGAAAGAGTGGAAGCCCAGTGGCTGTTTTTCTCATGGTGGGGTTTCCTCAGACAAGATCTACTGCAGGTACAGATCACACAATAAATGCTCCACCTAGTGGTAAAACAAAAAAACTAAACTTTAATGTATTATAATCTTGTATAGTTACCTCAAATGTTGTAGTAATTGCTTCAGGGTCTTACATATAGGTTTGAAATTAATTCTTAATATAGTGTTGCTTAATATCAACTACCATGTCAATCATTTGCTCTGTAGGCCAATATTGTCTGACACCATGCACTAATAAAAAACACTAAAAATGTGTTTGATGGGTTTTGTCCTTTTTTCAGTTGCAACCACCTGGCATCATTTGCAGTATCACATGAGAACATCATAAGCAGCTACAACTCTGCAGATGTTTCGCAGTTTATCCAGTACACCTGCAATGCCTCTCTCCACATTTATCAGATCTGAATATAGTTGTTTTCCAACGTAGACTTACAGCTATTTTCTTCTTGTCTCACAGCTCTGAAACCAACTACATAGTGATTATTTTTTCAGTTATATTCCTGGCTCTCTATGTGGTGGTGTTGGTCATCTGTAGGAAGGCTGATGTTTCCATACAGAAAACTACAGGCTCATTTCTGCTACCAGAAAACAATCCCTCAGACCGGTTCCTCTATGCTGTCACCATAGACACAGGATTAAGATCTAGAACCAGAATGACAGCAAAGGTATTAATCATTGTCACAGGAAATGAGAATGAAAGTGAAATCCTTATCAGAGACCATCGCTGCATGAATTTCTGAATCTTTGTTTATCCAATATTGGCAGGTTCATATTGTTCTGTATGGTGATAAAGGTGTCTCTCAAACCAGGGAACTCAGCAGCTCTGACTCCAAACTCTTTACATGCAACTCAAGGAATACCTTTATTCTGAGGTACAGTAAATGCTCATTTCACACATTTACCATTTTTGAGGCAGTACACTCAACTGCTAAGTTAAACCTAATGTAATTTTCTGATTTGTTATTTTAAACCATAATTTCTCATATTTCAACTTTTATTATTCAGTTCCCCAGAGAGTCTGGGTCGAGTATGGAAGGTGCATCTTTGGCATGATAATGGAGGTTCATCTCCCAGCTGGTATCTGAGCCATGTGGTGGTCAAAGACCTGGTGCAGGGGTCCTGCTGGTTCTTCCTGGGCCAGTGCTGGCTGGCAGTGGATGAGGGAGATGGAAGTGTGGAGAGGAGTTTAGTTGCTTCTGAATGCAGCCTGACATTTAAACAGGTGAACCCTTATGTTGTTAGTGATATACAGCTGGTTAAATATAGCCATAGATTTGTGTCTGTGCAGTGTGTTTAAAGGGATAGTTCACCTAAAAATAAAAATTCTGTCATCAAGTGAGAATGTTATTCCAAACCTGTATGCATTTCATTCTTCTGCTGAACACAGAAAATATTTTAAAGAATTTTGATAACAGTTTCGGTTCCCATTTACTTCCATTGTATTTTTTTGTCCATATATGGAAGTCAGTGGGAACTGAATCTGTTTAGTTAGCATTCTTCAAAATATATATATATATATATTTGTGTGTGTGTGTGTGTGTGTGTGTGTTCTGCAGAACAAAGAAAGTCAGGTTTGGAACACCATAAGAGTGATTAAATGATGCCAGAATTTAAATTTTTCTGTGGACTAAGTCTAGGACAAATCTTTTTAATATGACAACAGTGCTCAATTGTAATTTAAAATGTATTTAAATGTATTTAAATAACACTCTTTAAAAATGTGCTTATCATTATTTGTTACAACATTTTTGTTTATCCATTCAATAATAATTTCTGCCATTTTTGGTTAAAATTCTTAATGTTTCACCTTACAATTGTTAAATAATTAATACAATTGTTTCATATTTTTCATATACAATTTATTTTGAGTTATATATTTGCTTGCCACTTATTTTGTTACAACAGCATTTTTGTTTATTTATCCATTTAATAATAATTTCTGCTATTTTTAAAAACATTTTTTTTAACTTAAATATTCATATCTTATTATTTATCTTATTATATCTTATTATATAAAGATATCTTTAATGTCTTTAAGGCAGCAATTAAACTTTCAGAAAACTGAGCTTTGCCATCACAGGAATAAATTACATTTTAAAATATATTTAAATAGAACACAGCTATTTTAAATTGTAATAATATTTAACAAATATTTATTTATATTTTTAATATTTTATTTATATCTATATTTTACTGTATTTTGATCATATAACTGCAGCCTGCTGTTGCCTCTTCTTCTTCTATTTCTTCTTTATATTCTTAAAATATTAAGGTAGAAAAAACTTAAAGGTTAAAAGGATTTTAATTGCATTCCCCACTGGCCTGCCCAATACAAAAACACAAAGATTAATGAATGACGTAATTTGTTTTTTCTTTGAATATGTCTGTTATACACTTTAAAACAAACATCTTGTGTTTTTCCTTCTATGTATCTGCATAAGTTCCTGTATTTGACACTCTCAGAATACCTGGAGGACTTTCACCCGTGGCTGTCTGTGTACAGTCGTCCGTCTTTTAGCTCTCACACACACACTCAGCGCTGGAGTGTGTGCCTGCTGCTTCTGCAGGGCTACATGTGTGTCAGCGCAGCGCTTGTAAATCTTTTGGAAGAACAGGTGTTCAACACAGAAATCAATACATGTCAACAAATACTGTCGACATATGTGTGGTTTTGTTGCTTTTACTTTCTTTTTCACAATATTGAGACATGTCTTTGTTGTTTTCTACTCTACACCAATGGGCAGTGTTTTGTAGAGATGGGGCTTATTGATGTTTCACCGGTTTCCATGGTAACAGGCCTGTGCAGTGCTCTGGCTGTGCTGCCGGTGGGGGGTCTGGTGTCCCTGGTGTTTCGTGTCAGTAAGGTCAGAATTCCCAGGCTGCGTGAAATTGTCCCTCTGTTTCTTCTCGCTACACAGTTAAACGTTAGATCTACTGCATGCATTCATTCAGACAATTTGTATTTATTATGTATGATATATTTAGTTATTGTGCCTATATTTTACTGTTATTTTACTGTTTTAGACCACATCCAGTAGTGTGTCTGGAGAGCAGTATAAGGTCAAGGTGCCTGATGTCTACTCTGTAGAAGGCATGTTTTTATGCATTTTTCTCTTTTGTTATCATGTGTCAGTCTACTCATTATTCAAAACACTTTTCTATTGGTTTGTCTGTTTCACAGATCACCATGATGCACTTCTGATAAATGAATGTGCGTCGTATTTGTCCTGGAATACAGTTTCCCAATGGACTCATGGATCATGGAAAACAGATTACAAGGTATAATGTACAGATGAGTTAAATATGCTTTCTTTACATGCTCATTTAAATTATTGACATTGAAATGATTTTAGTTTACATTACTAAAGACAGTGCAAATGGTGTGTTGCTCAGGATTGGAAAACCTCAGATTCAGTGTCTGTGTCAAAACTGCAAGAGGATCCTGATGCCATCTTAGAGATTGTAGAAGACTCCATGTCTGATGTCAACAGCAGATCACATGACAAACGCAAAAGGAATAAGTCTGATCTGAAATCTCACACCTCTGCAGGTTTGTAAACTCATTAGTTAAAAATTATTTTACAATTATTTTACAGTAAAAATTATATATGGTTATGTATTTATATTTTTAAAGCAATGATAATTATTAAAAATAAATATCTTTTCATTTTTTATTTAGTTATAACAATATATTTGTTTAAATTAAGTTTGTGGTCAGTAAGATTTTCATTTAAAGAAATAGACATTAACAGTAAAGGCATTAATAATGTTACAGCTGTTGTTTTTAACTTTTAAATGTTTCTTGAGCACATAGTCAGCAAATTAGAATGATTTCTGAAGGATCATTTTACACTGAAGACTGGAGTTATGGAATAAATTACATTTTTATGTACATTAAATAGAAAACTGTCATTTTAAATTTTAATAGTGTTCATATTATTTAATGGACCTGAGCTAACATGAACTGACAATGAACAATTGTATTTTTCTTAACATTAACAAATAATAAAAAATAATAAATACTGTAACAACTGTATTGCTCATTCTTAGTTAATACATTAACTAATTTTAACAAATGGGACCTTTTTGTAAAGTGTTACAGAGACTTCTTTCAAGCATGTTAAAAAAAACCATAGTGTAAAGGATAATTTATGAACATTTTTTGTAAATCTCTTTTCTCTGTTCTATGTCTTTTTTTCAGGCATCCTAGAGAACCGGCAGGTTTGCGGTGGTAGAATCCGAAGTCTTCAATCCTGGTGTTATTATGTGGGCTGGAGCCTCTGCTTTTCTCTTTCTCTTACGTGCTTCATCATCACAGGAACTCTTGGAGTAAAGTGAGTGATCTTTTGTTAGTATTATATCCTGTTGCAGCTTGAATATTACTCAAGCACAATATTTGTTTCCCAAATATATGAAAATTAGGATTTAAATTTGTTACCCTACAGGTTCAACAAAACACAGACTCTTCTTTGGGCTCATTCTGTGTTCTTTTCTCTTGTTTTCTGTGGCTTTGTACTGCATCCAGCAATGGTAAATCATCTTGATCCTGCACACAGATCTGTATATGGTTTCAATTTAATATTTGGCCCACATTTCCTGGATCTAAAAATAAAAATAAAAACCTGCTAATTTTATTTCCTCATACAGATACTCATAACTGCTATCACAGTGTCTCTGCTGCTTCGAAAGAAGCCAGACTGGTTCCACAGTCTAAGTGTAAAAGAGCCTGTCACTGAATTATTGAGACACAGGAACCAAACATTTAACAAATTCCAGCAGTCCCATTTTGAAAAGGTAAAATCATTTCTATCACAGTAAGACATCTACATCAGAGAAGTTAAGATTGAATAATAAAACCTAAAACGACGTTTGCATATATTCTGCATTATGTTGATGCGCAGGTGCTCGCTGCCCGTCAGAGAGCCAGGTATTTGCGTCTGGTGCGGCCACCAAATTCAAGAGAGTTGAAGTATGTGAGAGGCCAGATGAAGAAACAGACCCTCCTTTACAAAACTGCAAGGTCTTAGTATTTAACCAGCCTCAATTGTTATTTTTTTCTTATAACCTTTTACATTCGACTCTCAAAATTACACTTTTGCTTTAACAGGGATTTGACGTTTCACCTAATCATGCTATTGACAGTTCTGTTCGTGACCTGTGGAAAGTCTGACAGTGACTACAAGTACCATTTGAATCAAGCTATCAAATCTCATTTCACAAAGTAAACACCAGACATTCTCAAATAACTACATTACATGAAATTATATTATTACTACACTTGCTAACAATATTTTCATATAAACAGGAGTCTGCAAAATTCATTTCACTCCATCAAAAAACATGACGATTGGTGGAACTGGACAACAACTGCTTTTCTTGAGAGATTATATGACAGTGCCATCTGCCATGATAAAAGAGTAGAAAATGAAGTACATTTTTAATGATTTAGTTGACATCTGTTACTATTTTAAACGAGATTTAAGTGGCTTTGCAAAGAATACTGCTTACTATGTGTTGCTTTAACAGACAGGAGAGTTCAGTGGTCCTTTTTCTCTTATTGGGAGTCCAGTCATTAGAAAAATCAAGAGCATATATAACTCATCATGCCAGGTAAATCATCAACACTGACTGTTCTACAGTAAAAAAAAAAAAAAAAAAAATTCTTGTGAAGACACTTTAAATGTATACACACAACACTTTTGACAGGCTAGTTTTTCTTTTCTCAATGCACAGCTCTTGAATTTGTTGGGCAAGGACAATATTAAATGCTCTAATAACCAGTCTGTGGAAAAGAGACACTCACTTTGTGGGAAACTTGGGTGTTATGAGGGAGAAAGTGTGAGTGTGAGCCTTGGAAAAACAAGGTCAGATACACCGCTGAGTAATCTGATATATCCAATATTATGTATCTTATATTATGTGCTATATATAAAGAATATGTGTTGCACTGCTAAAAATAGGTCCAAAGCAATCAAGTCAATTAAAAAGCTTCTGGATACTGGCTGGATGACTCCTTTCACCCAAATTGTGATGGTTCAGTTGATCCTGTACAATGGGCCCAGTAACCTCTTCACGGCAGTCACTGTACTAGTAGAGCAAACCTCAACAGGAGCTCTGATGCCCTCAGCAAGCATACAGTCCACTAGACTCTACCATTTCCCAGCTGCCCTTGACTACAGTGTTATGACCTGTGAGGTGAGCATCTTATTACAGTCCAGACACATGTATTACAGCACAGTAGCTGACCTGATAACATTAAAGGGATAGTTAACCCAAAAATGAAAATTCTGTCATTATTTACTCACCGATTTAACTTATTTTTCCTCTCTGTGTCTTTTTACTTCTAGCTTCTTTTCCTTTTATTTATCCTGCTTCATATGTATTGGCAAATATATGTTATGACTCAAAGAGAATGGCTTTACAGGAGAAACCTTTGGAGCTGGCTTGAGGTGACATTTCACTCTTTCTAGACATATATTTTTACACTGTACTATGTACACTGTAAATTTAATCTGCTTTACTGTATTTTACATTATTTAAATACTTTTTTTTTTTACACAGGTGACAGTGTTCATCTGCAGTCTTTTGCGGTTTATCTGCTCTGGGTACATCTTTATGCTAAAAAAGGAGATGATTGATTTCCTGCAGAAGGAGGATTTTGAATTACCTGTTGATCTAAGCCCCATCTTCTTTTGTGAGCAGGTAGGACAAGGAAGTTTAATTCATTACCTGTATTGGATTTTCTATCATCCCCCATATAAAAAAATGCCATAATGTGACTCAATTGCAGATTAACATTTCAGGAGTACAAAAATGGTGCAGCATGTAGTTATATAGCTCAAGTGAACAAATTTGTTCAGACTTCCTGCTTGCTTTCTGAATTTAAAAACATGAACATATTTCATTCACAGCTTTCTCAATCTCTCCTTGGCATTGTTGTGAATTTGCTTCTCCTGAAATGTGTGTCCTTACTACGGCTAAACAAAGCAATGGCAGCAGCTGTGTCTACTTGGAAGCTGATCTTCTCCAACCTGCTTTGGTTACTGGTAGCCTATTGATTTACATAACACAATATGTTGAAATCAGCTCACCCTATTAATGTAACCAAAGGCTACTTCCATTAAATTACTTTTCTTTATTTCTATTTAGGCACCTGGTGTTATTGTCGCAGTTGCCCTCTCCGGTCTATGCAACTTGATCTTTCATTCATTCCCATTTAGCAGTATCACTAGATCTGCTCATTTGCTCTTCACTCGTTTCTTTTGCATGAGCCACTTTGGTGACATTTACCTCCAATCCCAAGTCCCATCAACAATTTATTTTGGAGCTATATTCTGCACTATGATTCCATTTAATGCTACGGTATGTATTGGAATATCATAATATTGATGATACACAGTGTATATTTGACTGCAGTTATATCTCATATATAGATAAAAGTGTAACTTTTATTAATTAAAAAGGAGGTAACTGGTTGACATGATTCTGTTTTGATACTTTTTTCCAGGTAATTGCCACTCTTACCTTTTTTGTGAAACAAACAAAGAAAACTAAAAAAAGAAAACATTTACTGACTGTCTTTGAGCTGATCTCTTATGTCAAAGACAAGGCTTTACTCATTATTGGCAAAGCCAGTCACAAGTCAACTGACCATCATGTCTATGCTAATGTAAGCAGTCTGTAATCATTAAGACAAATTGATATAGAAATACTTTTGACTGCATCATTTTTACTCATTTAAAGATAAATCTGCTTTTCTTTTCACAGAGGTTTTACTTAGCAGAGTTTGAGGATCTCATGGATGAACTGTTGTTTCATCTCTGCACAATGTCAGACAGTTTCCACAACACCCTGCCAGCAAAAGAAAATCTATTTGAAACCCAGAGAAATTTCTCTTTGCCGCTTTCTGGGCATGTTTATAGCTCAGACTCAGAGGTGATTGTTTCACTTTTGCACAGAACTCAAATTATTCAAGCTGTATTGTACAAGCACATATTTATGCAACTTATGCAGGTATTTTGTTATATTTATACAGCATTAGTAATGTGTCTGAATAATGTGTCAGTACTAGTAATGATTTCTGAAGCACCAGCTATAAAAGTGAAATAGGTTATTTAATAAAAATGTATATTATATTAAAAGAATAGTTCACCCAAAATGAGAATTTGTTTGAAAATTTACTCACCCTCAAGCCATGCAAGATGTAGTTCAGTTTCTTTCTTCATCAGAACAGATTTGGAGTAATTTAGCATTACATCACTTGCTCACCAATGGATCCTCTGCAGTGAATGGGTGCCGTCAGAATGAGTGTCCAAACAGCTGATAAAAACATCACAATAATCCATAAGTAAACCATATGACTCAAGTCTATCAATTAATGTCTTGCGAAGTGAAAAAATATCATTAAGGCATTTTAACTTTAAGCTGTTGCTGCTGGCCAAAATTTCACCAAATCTGTTCAGATGAAGAATAAAAAAAAATCATCTACACCTTGGATGCCCAAAATGTGAGTACATTTTCAACAAATGTTTATTTTTGGGTAAACAATTCCTTTAATGTCTATTAATTTTCTTAAATGTTAAAATATATTTTATATTTAATTGCATTATATATATATAATTGCAGCAATTGCATATACTTGTTTTGTATAGAGTGTAATTTTTGATGGACTGGAGAAGAAACACATAGGATGCCTGGATATCAGCAGTGCCTCATATAGGGGAAACACTCACAGGTAGACTTGTTTTCTATGTCAAATTCCAAATGCAGTAGAGTTGAGATGCAGAATGAATGAACGTCAAAGTCTATCAATGTGCTCATTGTTTCACTTAAAGATCACCATTTGAACACAGAACGTCTCAGTACTTACAAGGCAGAGGAAGAACGCAGGAGGAGAGTTTTTCAAGAGGGCTGAGGAATTTCAGAAACTGCCTCAAAGATCCAATCAGAGAGTCAGAAGAGACTGGACAGGCCCAAATTCTTTTTTCAAGCAAGCAGACCCATTGTGCACCAGCTGAATGGAAGGACAAAGTGTACATTAAATCATCAATGCTGCCTGATCCAAGCAGGTTGGCAGATGAGCATAGTTTTGCTATCAAGACACAAATCATGACGCAAAAGTTGAGAGGGCACACTCTTCTAACCTCATCTACTTGCAAAGTGAACATGGGTCATCATACAGCACATGGCAAGCGAGCTGGAGAGTCATATGTGTTTAATACATCTTCGGTTGAGGGAATGGACAATTCTGTACAAGGGCAAACAATTATTCCAGGGTTCATTGAACAATGTATGTAATACAAGAAAAAAGAGCTGTTCAGTTTTACTGTTTCATTCCAGAATAGAATTAGCATTTTCAAGCCATATTCCATCTGGTGTTGCTTTAAAAACCTATAACGTTTGATCTGATTACATGCCTCAAACGTGATATTTAATTTGCACGAAGTTGTTAAAATACTAAGAGGACGTCTTAAACATGCTTGACAAATTGGACTGGTTTTTAAATATAGCAATTTCAAAATTCACATTTGGGGTATTATTTGCGTTTGTGTGAAAATGTATGAGGGTGGCCCCTTCTGCTATTTTGCAATTAAAAATTAAACATTCCTTTGCCAGAAACCAATTTTTCTTTTTCCTCATTTACTATATTACTTCACCCATGCTGTCATAATGCATGTACGTGTGAATTTCATATCTTAACCTATTAACAACTGAGAACTTCAATCGTAAAAGCAATAACTTGCTCCTAGTTACACTTCCCGGATCTCGTCTTATCTCTTTCACTAATCGTCCAATCAGCTTGCAGCCTACTACAGACCACCCAATTGTGGTTTTGAACGTGCACGAACTGCGGACTTGAGTGGCGGACGATGATTGGCCGAGTCCTTGTTCTATCAGCCAATCAGAGCGTGGCAAGTCAGTCATGTTCAAGTAAAGGAGTGGGGAAGCGAAGTAAGAAAAAAGCATTTAGAGAAAAATGCGTGACTTGTGATGAACTGAGCCAAAGCATTTAATGCAAACGTTATTATAACTATCACAGTATTTATTACTTTGATTACCGGTATCAGTGTATGCGTCTCGGTTTAACCCATTAAGCTAACTAAAGGAGGCGTGAATATTACAGATCATGAAGAAGATAACGCTTCTATTGATTGTGCTGCTTGGAGTGACACACTTCATATTGCCAAGCCGATGCGAAGAAGATGCCAAAGATGGTAAGATATCTATTGCAGGTTGTTGATATCTAACATACTTGTGTGTTTTGGGATATTCAGACCCGTTGCACTTGCTAACTAGCTTGATGCTTTGTTGTTTAGGGCAACACTGCATGTTAGACTGTGTTGTGGAGACACAATATTTTTGTTGCACTACAACAAAGACTTATTAATATAAAACAAGTATAAAAAAACAGGAAATATATCTTGATTTAGCTTGATGCATTTTATATTTGTTTACCATAACATTTTAGATTCAGCAGAAGATCTTGGAGAGGAAGATGATGAGGATGATGATGCAGATGGCACTGAAGTAAAGGAGGAGAATGGGGTGCTGGTCCTGACAGATGAAAACTTTGACACCTTCATAGAGGGCAAAGACACAGTACTGGTGGAGTTCTACGCACCATGGTAAGGTTTCTTTGCTCTACATCCGTAGGAGACACGTCATTGACTGTCAGAGATCTTGCTCATGCAAATATTACACACTTTCAGGTGTGGCCACTGCAAACAGTTCGCTCCTGAGTATGAGAAGATTGCTCAGACGCTAAAGGAGAACGACCCACCGATTCCTGTGGCAAAGGTTGATGCCACTAAGGCTAGTGCTCTGGGCAGTAGATTTGAAGTTTCTGGATATCCCACCATCAAAATACTTAAAAAGGGGGAACCGGTGGACTATGATGGGGACCGAAGTGAGCGTGGTGAGTGCATTTAAATTATTATTATTTTTTTAAGAACTTTAATCAGATTGCTGTGAATTTGAAACAAGTGCTCATCAGTTTCCTTCCTGGTACGTTGTTGATCAAGCATGGTTTTAACTTTCATTTTTTCAGCCATTGTGGAACGGGTTAAAGAAGTTGCCCAACCAGACTGGAAACCTCCTCCGGAGGCCACCCTAGTCTTGACTAAGGATAATTTTGATGATGTGGTGAACAATGCAGACATCATTCTGGTGGAGTTCTATGCACCCTGGTTTGTATATTTAGATTCCTGTGCAGCTTATTTATTAACTCATGATGTAACATCTTTGCATTCTTTCTGAAGCATCAGTGTGTCTTTTTGAGAGTCATGTGTTTTAATTCAAACAGGTGTGGCCACTGTAAGAGACTTGCACCTGAGTATGAGAAGGCTGCTAAAGAGCTCAGCAATCGCACACCACCTATTCCACTGGCTAAAGTTGATGCCACTGCAGAGAGTGATTTAGCAACACGGTTTGGTGTTTCTGGTTACCCAACTCTTAAAATCTTCAGAAGGGGCAAGGCTTTCGACTACAATGGACCACGTGAGAAGTTTGGTAGGTCCATCACCCATCGTTTTGGTGACAGATTGATTTGGAGGCATTGGAAATTAAGAATTACAATCTCTTCATTCTATTTTTTCTCTAGGTATTGTTGATTACATGTCAGACCAGGCTGGTCCTCCATCAAAGCAGGTGCAGACTCTAAAACAGGTTCAGGAGCTCGTCAGAGATGGCGATGATTCTGTGATTGTAGGTGTTTTCTCCAGTGAAGAAGATGCAGCATATGAGATCTATCAAGAAGCATGTGTGTATTATGCTGTCTGGAAGTCCTTCTCAAATGCATTAGATCTGTACTTTTTTTTTTTTTTTTTTTTTAATCTAACAACTTGTTAATTGCAGGTAATTCTCTAAGAGAAGACTACAAATTTATGCATACGTTCAATAATGAAGTCGCAAAATTCCTCAAGGCTTCACCTGGACAAGCCGTCATGCTCCAGCCAGAGAAGTTTAGGTCTAAATATGAGCCAGCATCTCATTCACTAACAATTAAAGTAAGTTCTGATTCTTTATTGTTTGTGTGAGATCTGTGCAAACCAAGCAAGACACTCTTGTTAAGGTGTGGTAACATCAGAGAAATTTTGGCAAACTTTTGCGGTCTAAAAAGGTCCAGTGTCAATAGTGAAGTGGTGTATGAAGGACTGCTCACATAGTAGTTTAACATAGTTTAGATAACTCTAATTTTTGTGAACGAACCTTTAGTAAGTTTTCCTGAATGATTTTCCTTGTTTTTCCTAAAGGACTCCACACCTGCTTCAGAAGTTCAAGAATTCTTCAAGAAACACATACTACCTTTGGTTGGGCACAGAAAGCAGAGCAACGATGCAAAGAGATACACCACACGACCTCTTGTGGTTGTTTATTTTGGTGTAGACTTCAGTTTTGATTACAGAGTTGGTATGTGTCTAAGCCGTGGCTGTTGTAGCACTTTGAAACTCTAAAAGGAATTAAGATAATGCCTGTAGCTTACAATGCAAATGCTTTTGTTCACTACTGACACAATGTGTTATCATTTCCCTCCAGCCACACAGTTTTGGAGGAGCAAAGTGCTTGAAGTAGCAAAGGACTTCCCAGAGTACACATTTGCTATCGCGGATGAGGAAGACTATGCTGATGAATTGAAGAGTCTTGGACTCAGTGAAAGCGGGGAGGAGGTGAATGTTGGCATTCTCGGTGAGGGAGGGAAAAAATATGCCATGGAGCCAGAGGAATTTGACTCGGATGTGCTCCGAAGCTTTGTCATGGCCTTCAAAAAAGGTAAGGTATTGGTGTGTTATGCATGTTACGTATTCCTTATAATAATGAACATGATTTCTCTTAATACTTCTTAATCAGAACTGATTATTACGATGAGTTTAAGCCAGTGTGGTAAGAAATGTTCTTCGAAGAATGCAAATGCAAGACTAACAGCTTTGTATGGGTGTAGAGAGAGCACTACTTATGTCACTACATTAAAATCAGTGACTACATCCTCTTCTTATCTGACAGGTAAGCTGAAACCTATTGTAAAGTCTCAGCCTATTCCCAAGAGCAACAAAGGACCGGTGAAGGTTGTGGTGGGCAAGACTTTTGATGACATTGTGATGGATACAAAGAAAGACGTCCTTATCGAGTTTTATGCACCATGGTGTGGCCACTGTAAAAAGCTGGAGCCAGATTATACAGCTCTCGGAAAGAAATACAAGAATGAGAAGAATCTTGTCATTGCCAAAATGGATGCCACTGCTAATGATGTGCCTCATGACAGTTATAAAGCAGAAGGTTTCCCTACAATCTACTTTGCTCCCAGCAGCAACAAGCAGAACCCAGTCAAATTTGAAGGTGGCAAAAGGGACGTGGAGGAATTAAGCAAATTTGTGGAAAAACATGCCACAAAATTATCACACAAAAAAGATGAGCTCTAAGAGATTTAGAAAAACCATGAACTTTATATAATTGCAGTTCCCTGGGAATGGAGGTATTCTGGAGGGCTTGGTGACCTTCAGATAAGAGAATGTTTTGATTCGTTTTTGTACTTTCTTTTGTTTCTGGGATCAAAACATTCAGTATTTTCATTCCAAACCAAGCACTGTTTATTAGGTTTATTTCTCCCAAGTCTTTTAAATAAAAAAAACAAAAACAAAAAAAACAAAAAAAAACAAATGGAGTGGTTGTCATAAGTTCCTGCTTACTTCATCTCAACAGGTTAAGTCTGACGTTATACATTAGTTTTCAGGTCCAAACTCTCCTTCAAAAATCAAAAACAAACAAAAACAGTTCTTGCGGTGTGCTGTAGTACTACTAAAACATAACAATCCTGACCTTTATCTCATCTCAGTTGGCCAGATAGTTATTCATACTTTAAGAATTGTTAAAATATTGGTGTCCGGGACACCGTGAGCCTGGAGACTGTTGTGTACATTGTGAGTTTTTAAACGCTTAGCTTAAAGGTGTCCTGTAAATTAATAATGCTCATAAACAACTGTTAAATTTGTATTCTCACTTGAAATGGAGTAGAGATTTGGACCCTGAATCAGTGTGTCAGGACCATGGTCAGGACTGAACAGGCAGCTTGGTTTAAAATCAAATCACATCTATTTTAAATTGGCTTTAAATCAAACATTTATTACAAATTTTTAAAATGTATTGCAATAGTTTTTCAAAGAAAACTTGGGAAATCTGAATTGTGTTTAGGCTTCACTGAATCGGTTCCATTTGTTCAGCGATTCGTTTTGAATCTGTCGGGCGGAGAACTAATAATGAGCCTAAAATCGATAAGCAGATAGTACATTTAGATTGATCCGATGATCTCAAAAATGAGGCTAAAAATGGGCTACTTTATTAGTGTATGATTAATTTAACAGTAAAACGTGCGGGAAATACGTGACGGTCTTATCAATAGATTTATAGCGTTTTATTTGAACGTTAACTTTTAAAGCAGCAATATGTGACTATTTATGGCTTTTTGGGACGTTTCAGACACAACTGCCATGCTGTGAGGTCGAGGACGTGATGACGTAGGAGTCTCTGAAGCATTTTTCGAACTCTTCGAAAGAACCGACTCGCGGATATGATTCGGATTGCCCACCACTATTGTACGCAGATGGCATTAAGTAGGTGGTACTTAATGAACCGAGTGACCCAAGTCCAAACAGTCCACAGGAAGTCCCTCAGTTCAATGCGAAAATAGAATGACATGTTGACTGTATCGACTTACTGGCCGTGTGGAACTGTTTTCTCCCAGTAATTACTACAACTGCAGCATGTTTTCCTTCTGTCTGTACTAAAAGAAAGTAACAAGAGCTTAAATCTTTGTATTATACTGTATCGCTAACACATTAACAACTGCTGCTCTTCGCTGACATAATTCACGGCAATGATAGAAACCTAAAGACTAACAATGGCATACTACGCGCCGGTTTTACAGTTTTACAAAACTGTATTCGTTCAAAATCAAGAACAAAGAGAACTTCTTCACATATCCCCCACTGCAGTCACGCATCCGATTCGCTCAGTCACCGATAGGATCTATCCAATCGAAAATCGCAACATTGAGCAGCTCGAACATGGCTTGTTCTGATTGGCTGATCTGTTTGGCGCTCGTTGATTCTGCAGTGCGCGAGGTGGGCGGCGAATTCTGAGTATAAACGACAGACTGAGCGGGTTTGAATACTTACAGAAACGGAAATATTACAAATTTACATACATTTCAAATTTATTTCAATTCGCTTACAGTCTGCCGCAGTTAAGAGAGAGAAAGACGTCTGGCCAAACAGATACTTGTAGAACTAAAGACGAATTAAGCGCCTGTCTTTTGTTTATCGAGGCTCGCCGGTAACGCGGACGCGCGGAGGTGAAAGGACCCTCTACCGCGAGCTAGCTGAGTTAGCTAGCTCACTTAACCGATCATCTTCACTTAGGGACGGCACTGACAGAAAAGCCGTTTGTTTGGATGTGGACAGATCTCTGCCTTCAGGTAGGCACAAGAAGAAGACACTAAAGAGACAGTTGTCTGATTGTTTTAGTGAAACCACATTTACTTTCTGATTAAGACAGCCCAGCTAACCATTTGGCGACTAACTTTAAATTGATACACTGTAAAGACAGCAGTCATGTTAGATTATAGACAGTTTACTAGTCATATTGTTCATGTTCTACCCTACTGTTAAACCATAACGAAGTTTAAAGGATAATTCAACAATAAAACGATAAACTTGTCATTTACAAGCCCTCATGCTGCTCCAAACCTCTACGACTTACTTTCTTCCGTGAAAGGAAACAAAGGGGATGAAAGAAATGACAATCTCAGTCACCTTTCACTTTCATCGTATTAGAAAAAGATGCATTTAAGTGAATAGTGACTGACATTCTTCTTAACATCTCCCTATGTGTCTGAAGAAAAGTCAGGTTTAGAGAACCATGAGGTTGAGTAAATGTTGAGTTTTCATTTTTTGTTGAATCTTTTTAGCAGCTCAGTTGTCAGCCTGTTATTAGTTCTTCAGTATTTATTTCTTAATTGTCATTACAAGACTTGCTGATTTTTTTGAAGTTGTACGAGTAAACATGTTATAAGGTTTTGTTTCAGTTAGACGTCGTTAATGTGTGTGTTAGTCCAGCAGGGGCGCCAATGAGCTCATACACCTGTCACATCTACACCAGGGGTAACTTAAATCCCAGATTTGGGAATAAAAGTGTTCTTAATGTAGTTGCAGAACTTTACATTTGGGTCATATAACGTTTATTCGTGGATCAAAGGGGAAATAAATTTTCTTCTGCCTCTTAATTGTTCAGTTTTCTCATGTTACTACATTTAGATTGAGTGTGTGAGTTTGTGGTGTTGCTGAGATGACTGAGAATTTGTAGGAGGGGAAACCTGTGAACTTACAAGTGACACTTTGTCACTGTCTCGCACTGTCTCAGCTGCTCGGTTACATATTCAGCCTACGTAGCCACAGAATGTTAGATAATCTCTACAGCATTTGACTTGGGTTTTACACTCTAGTGGTTCCCAGAGGAAAGTATTGTTGCTCTTTCATAGCTCAGAAGACTTAAAGGGGCTCTCAGGATTTTTTCAGTTAAGTTTATAAAATGAGGAGAATTAAATTAGGAGTCACTAATAATACTGCTGCTATATGGTTAGAGTACAGAACTATAAATGTTTTGGTTCAGCATATCTTAGGCCTATATCATTTCTGCTTGGAAGAATTTGATGAGAAATCTTCATTTGAAGTCTGTACTGAAAAACAAGACTAAAATACTCTGGAAGAATCACTTTTTTTTGCAGTGAGTCAGTTTAATCAGTAGGCAGTAAAAGGTACTTCCATGTTCTTTACTTGGTCTGAAAAGGTCTTAAAAAGTCTCAAGTTTACCTTCATAAAACCTGCAGAAACCCTATAAATAGACCTTACATGTAATTACTTCTAAGCCATCTGGCAAGAGAATTAATTAGTCACTTAATGCATTGGAAAACTGTGTATGATTTAACTGGTGTGTACATGTGTATATGTAGTTTTTGGATAAAACTATATGTTTTATCCAAATGGAAAAACAAAACAAAACCACTTCACCTCCATGTTGTATGTTTCTATAGTCTATAATGTAATCTAAAGCCATATACTGTATGTGTATAGGGAAGCCATGGGATTGACCGGGAGGAAATCGGAGAAGGGTCCTGTTTGCTGGAGGCGGAGAGTGAAGTCTGAGTACATGCGACTGCGGCAGCTCAAACGTTTCAGGAGGGCAGACGAGGTCAAGGTGATCCGTGGGCTAATACAGCAGACATTAAGGCTTTTAGGTGTCATGTGATATGGACAGTGCAAATGCACTGTTATGTATAACACTGTTCTCACAAATCATAAAAAGAGAACAACCATGTTGCCGCCTTGTCTATTGGATGGTCTCACGTTGAAATGTGTTTTCTTAATGCACAGAGCATGTTCAGCTCCAACAGACAGAAGATATTGGAGCGTACAGACATATTGAACCAGGAATGGAAACTGAGACGGATACAGCCTGTTCATATTATGACACCTGTGAGCTCCTTGCGAGGGACTAGAGAGGTTAGAACAATTCCCCTAATTCAGATTCTTCTAAAGTGCATGTTTAATGCCATCCTTGCTTTTGTAATTTTCCTCAATTTAATTGATTATTTTTATCTCTATCTCATTTGTTTGCTTTTTTTTGGAAATGTGTATTAGTGTTTTATTATTAAATGCAGTGTTTTTGGTGCTTATGGCGTTTAGAGTAAATGCTCATTATCCTATAAATATCTTAGTATAGAGACTTATATCTGACACGGCTGAAATATTTTGCAGTGCACTGTTGACAGTGGCTTCTCGGAGTTCTCCAGACAAGTCATTCCTCTCAAAACACTGAACGCTGTGGCCTCTGTGCCTGTCATGTATTCATGGTCTCCACTCCAGCAAAACTTCATGGTAAAACCAAATTTCTTATGTATATTTGCAAAAGTCAAAAAACACACTTTTAATCTTGTATTCTGTTTTAGGTTGAAGATGAGACGGTATTGCACAACATCCCTTACATGGGTGATGAAATCCTTGATCAAGATGGCACCTTCATTGAAGAGCTTATTAAAAATTATGATGGAAAAGTTCATGGAGATAGAGGTCAGGAATTAATTTTTTCCCTGATTTATAAGATTTGATCTAGTTGGTAGGGCTGGGTATCGAGTTTGATACTTTTTAGGCACCGACCGAATTGCCTCGATACTATTGAGTATCGCAGAACATCTCATCGTTCGGTACCAAATTTCGATACCTAAGGGGTTAATCTCATCAACGTCAGTGAGCCAATAAGACTGCAGCACTAGGTGTGTTCAAATAGAAGGGGCGCAGCGCAGATCGATCAGGGTTTGACATCCGCGAGAGCGATTCGAAAGTGTACGGAGCAGTCTGCTCTCTATAGCTCTCTTGGTCCTGCGCAGAGCCGCGTCAGGTCGAACACACCTACTAGTTTACACCAGTTACACTCAGAGATGTGGCTTACACATGAGGCTGTTGTGTGAAAGCATCCCAGCCCCCTCAGTTGTAAGACTACATTTAAACTGGTGCGTTTTTGTTTTAAAACGAAAACGATCCTTGTTATACTGGCGTTTCCACTGCGTTTCAAGCCGGCTTTTCACTATCTCCGATAAACGACAAGCGACAGATAGTCATTAATTTCCAATGGAGAGTAGTGCGGGAGCTGGGTGGAGTTACGATCATATGCAGATGTCCTGCAGATGTCCTTTCACGACCGAAAGCACGTGTTACGTGACCATTCATGCACACTGTAGCATCATGCTACATAAGACAATAAATAAGATTTATATTCCGCTTTTACTCAAAACTCGCTTTAAACTAGGGATGTAACGATTCACTCAACTCACGATTCGATTCACGATTTTTTTTTTTACAAAATCAGATTTGAGACAAATTACAAATTAAATGTGTCCTTTTATTATTGCTTGGACAAAATGCTGCACATTTCTTTGTGAAATTGATACATTGATGTCCTAAGACACGAAACGATCGGTTTGTGCGAGAAACTGAGCAGTATTTATATCATTTTTTTTTTTACCTCTGATACACCACAATGTCCAACTGTCCTGAGTGCGTACACAACAGTCGTCGTCTTGCTTTACGGCGGATCGCAGACCTTATGAGTGCATTACTGCCACCTATCTCTCAAGTGGACCATTGACACTATCTACAATCTCGATTAGGAGTGTCAGTGCTTCATTTTAGAGATAGGTGGTGATAATGCACTTATAAGTCTGCGCTCAGGACGGTTGGACACCTACAAAGTCACCTACATCTTGGATGCCCTGGGGGTAAGCAGAATAAACATCAAATTTTCATTTTTGGGTGAACTATCCCTTTAAAACAAGCCCCATATCAAATAACACAAATAAAAGAAATCTCTTCATATAAACAAAATAAGGCTTTTTCTATGCTCTTTCCATTTAAAATTAGAGGCAACCACAGCATTTTAATCATGATCCAAACAAAGATGCTGCATACATGTAACATGATAAATTTTTTAATCTAAATTAGATTGTATAATTTCGAAATTTGAAACAAAAACAGAATGGTTTGACTTCAGTTTTGTGAAACTGTACATAAAAAATATCTGCACGAAACAGAAACAGCAGACGCGCTGAATGAGACGCAGATTCACTCGCTACCAGCAGGTGGCGCCTTAAGCGTTTCCTTGGTTTCCGCTGTAAACAAAGCAGCGCTGCACTTATGAACTTTAATGTGTATTATACAGAGGCAAGATGAAAAGAAAAAATACCATCTAAACTTTACTAAAGACAGTAAGTTCCCCTCAGACATACATGCATATAAACTCCTACCCCTAATTGAATCGCGATTTGTTTAGCATCTCAACCGATTTGAATCGTCACACATTTGAATCAATTTTCAACCGGCTCACAGTTAATTGTTACATCCCTACTTTAAACCACCAGTGTTTGTAATAACCTCCTATTGCTGTCTAATGTGTGTTTTGGCCATGTAATGTTGCAGAAATATGTTATTACCTCTGAGTCAGAACAGTGATCGTGGAAGAGAACACACGCAGAAAGCACTGGAAGCTGCTACTGCTCAGCAGTAAATCAGTGGAAAATGAATAGAAATGATTCTGTCTGAGCTATGCGTTTCAAAACAAACACACACTAGTGTAAATGTAGCCTAAAAGATGTGTACACTGAAGGCTATTTGAATTTTATTAAAACTATTTGCACTGATTTATTGAGTTGGTTACATTTTGTTCCTTTGTGCAGTGGCTCAGGAGATGAGTCTTCGAGTCTGTATAAACATCAACAAGCTGAAAAAGATTTTTTTTTTTGTTGTTGTTGTTTTTTTTTAGATAATGTAATCATGTTAAATTTGATTTAATAAAAATGGTATCGAAAAAATTATCGTTCAGGAACCGGTATCGAAGTCAAGGTGTTGGTGTCGATATCGAAAATTTTTGGACGATACCCGGCCCTACTAGTTGGTCTTTTAAAGAAATACAAATTGGAAGATGATTTAAAATGTATTCTTTTTCATACTCTACTGAATATAAGAGCAAACAGGCTTGGTAAATAATGCCAGTTTTCCTTTTTTGGGTGAAATATCTTTTTAAGAATTGATTCACATTTAAGATAACATATCTGCAGCTGCAAAAAGCCCTATAGACTGCAGGTTCTCTTGGAAAGGGTATTGATTTCTTTTCCTGTGTTTTGTTTTGTGTGTAGAGTGTGGCTTCATAAATGATGAGATCTTTGTGGAGCTAGTGAATGCACTCAATCAGTACAGTGACAATGAGGAAGACGATGATGAAGAGGAGGATCAGCATGATTGCAAGTTTGAGAAGATGGACCTCTGTGATGGAAAAGATGACGCTGAAGACTCTCACAAGGACCAGCTGAATTCTGAGAGTAAGAGAAGTTAAATGGTTTTTAGTGTAAACTATGTAAAAACGCATCTAGCTTTGATATAGATTGTGAGGAGTTGAAATATTACTTTTTATTTTTATTTTTTAACCAAGTTCCAAAGATTTACAGCAGTGTGCATCAACAGTGTTACATATGTCAGGACTGCAGTGTTTATACAGTATTTTGGGACATCAGATGTTTTTCTTGTCCAGTGCAATATAGTGTTTTTTTTTTTTTTTTTTGCCCTTTAGTGCTGCCAATAGACAGGAATTTTATTACATGCTGCATGTGTTTTACAGTCTCTTATTTTGTCTTATACAGTTTCTGTGCTTTCTTATTGTATGTAACAGGTCACAACAATGACAGATCAAAGAAGTTTCCCTCTGATAAAATCTTTGAAGCCATTTCTTCCATGTTTCCTGATAAAGGTTCAACTGAAGAACTCAAAGAAAAGTATGTTAGAAAACAACTCCTCTGAATAAGAACTTTCAATGGTTCTGATAAACTTAAATGGAAAATAATGTGAAGCTTCCATTTGTGTTGAAATTTGATGGGTGGTGATCATGTTTTGAGAAATGTTATCTTTTTGCAGATATAAAGAACTCACTGAGCAGCAGCTTCCAGGGGCTCTTCCTCCTGAATGCACCCCCAACATAGATGGACCAAATGCTAAATCAGTGCAAAGAGAGCAGAGTCTGCACTCCTTCCATACACTCTTCTGCAGGCGTTGCTTCAAATATGACTGTTTCCTTCACCGTAAGCAATTATTCCTCAAAATGCTGTGCTTTAGCAATAAAAATTGACCATTTAAGATTGCATTTCTATAAATGCATTCCTCTTTTGATTTACAGCTTTCCATGCAACTCCAAACACATACAAGCGTAAAAATATGGAGAATCTGGTGGACAGCAAACCATGTGGCATTTATTGCTACATGTATATGGTTCAGGCAAGTGCATTTCTCCACTCCTTCTAAAATGAAAGATATTGTTAACCCTGAAGGCTTGATATGTTTGTGTGGGTTGAGATGGCACAAAACTGCAAGTGCAGTCATGATTTCTGTGTGAAAGTGTTTGCATCACAGGTTTTACACATTTGAAGTGCTGCTTAATTCTGACTTTAACTCTATGATTAACCCTGGCATATGTATCTCTTCAGGATGGCATGGTTAGGGAATACCCAGCAGGTGTGGTTGCTGAGCGTGCCAAGACCCCTTCTAAGCGTACAGTGGGCAGACGCAGAGGAAGACTCCCGAACAGCAACAGCAACAGCAGACCCGGCACCCCAACAGTTAACAGTGAGACTAAAGACACAGATAGTGACCGAGAGGGAGGGGCAGATGGAAACGACTGTAATGATAAAGATGATGATGACAAAAAGGATGAGACCACCAGCTCCTCAGGTAGAGATTGAGGGTCTATGAAAATCATATCAGTGTCATATTTGATTGCGTGCTGTCAACCATGAAAATCATATCAATAAAGTCACATAGTTATGTCACAATTGATTAGAGTTTTGGAGACATGAAAATATATTTATTTCAGTTTTCCTGCTGTTTTAGATTTTATTTCCACTTAATAATAATTCATTTATTTATTTATTTTTGTACAGAGGCGAACTCCCGCTGTCAGACTCCAGTGAAGCTGAAGTTGAGCTCAGAGCCCCCTGAGAATGTGGACTGGAGTGGCGCTGAGGCCTCTCTCTTCAGAGTGCTCATCGGCACTTACTATGACAACTTCTGCGCTATCGCCAGACTCATCGGCACAAAGACCTGCAGACAGGTACACACACCTGAGAAGATGGGTTTATGCAATCACGTTACATATTGCAGTGTTCATTAATACTGTTTAATGCTAGACAATGCATAACTGATGTGGAATTATTTTTGAGGATCTGGTAATTGCAAGTTACCACAAACAGCAATTAAACAAACAGTGAAATGAATTCATGTTTTAGGAGGTTTTCTTGTTTTGGGCTTTGGCAGGTTTATGAATTCAGGGTAAAAGAATCTAGTATCATTGCACGCGCACCTGCGGTGGATGAAAACACTCCTCAAAGGAAGAAGAAGAGGAAACACAGGTGTGTGTTAAAAGTGATATTTTTAAGAGTCTGGCTACCTTTCCTTTTTTGTCAGTTTCAGTGATATAATCATATTAAATTAAAATAATCAAACTATTATAATTGGTGCACTTCAATCACATATTACCCTGTTGTGCTTTCTTGGGTTCTTCTAGATTGTGGGCCACTCATTGTCGGAAAATTCAACTAAAGAAAGGTTTGTGTCTTTCAAGTTAGATTCTAACCCGTACTTTTAGATAGCAAGATATTTCACTATTGTGAAAGTTGAGTAAAATGCAACTATAAATGTTTATATATGTGAAATTTCTGCTTCCAGATGGCTCATCAAATCATGTGTACAATTACCAGCCATGTGACCACCCACGCCAGCCGTGTGACAGTTCTTGCCCTTGTGTCACTGCCCAAAACTTCTGTGAGAAGTTCTGCCAGTGTAGCTCGGAATGTGAGTGTATATTAGGGATGTCAGTTTTCGATCATTCCCATGATCGATCGTCATTTTAAATTAACGATCGATGAATCGTTAACCTTAATACTGCAAAATGCGTCTATTGCAGTGGTATATAGTAACCGGCATTACAAGATGTGCAAATGCCACTCAAAACGCCAGCTTCCTCACCCAAATGAAAGGGCTTTTTAGTCTAAATAAAAGGCTAGTAGCAGGATTGTAAAATGAATAGATGTGATTATGATCATTTGATAAAATGAAGAGAGCGCGCTGTACTTGCGTTTGGGATCATTTTACTTTGTTGGCTGTTTCATATCCTGTCACTGAGACTGAATGCGCATTTTAAAATGGTTTTATGGTGCTCTTTGTTGTATTTTAAAACACAGTCACAATGTTTGCAGTTGACATTGTTGCCATTTAAAATAAAATGATCCCAAACCTGACTATGGCGTGTGGGGTTGTGCCATGCAGTCAGTGAACCGCTTCCACCGGCGGTGCTACAGCAAAACATACTGTTGCTCACATGAAAAATTTTAGTGAGTATTATGACACAAGTGAGAGACAAAGCTTAGTTTATAAGAGAAATATTTGGTAAGCAGACAATGTTACATCGTGACCAGTGATCATGCTTTTGGATTCATGCTGTTCGAGCCTATACACGGCTTTGTGTTCTGTTTTGCGGGTTGGTCATGAACTTCCATGAATTTAATATTGTTTCTTTTCCCAAATCCTCACTGTCTCACCTACTAATTTCACAGGTTTATTTTCTTGTCATTCATTTTTAATCCCTGTTTTCCCATCTCTTACTGTGGTAAACATTGGGGGGGGGGGGGATGAAAGAGTTTGTGGCCATGAATTAAGAATTCGTTCCCACTTATTAATTTGTTCTCTCATTTTAGCTAAATCGTGGGTTATCTAGGAAAGCAATTAAGGAAACATAGACCATGGCCACAAATTAACAAGTCGCAGGAATGAGTTAAAGTAGGAATTTTATTTTTATATATATATGTATGTATATGTAGTGGGGAAAAAATATTTGATCCCCTGCTGATTTTGTACGTTTGCCCACTGACAAAGAAATGATCAGTCTATAATTTT
>JAFVLL020044213.1:0-11683 GCA_021397915.2 Tor tambroides | reverse complement strand
CTTTGTAGTTTAACAAGAATTAATCCACAGTCAAACCAAAAATTATTCAGACACCAAATATAATTTTTGATCTTTTTTTACTAGTGGGTGCAGGATAGTTCATTTATGTAAGTGAGCATAGCAAAATAAAGTAAACTGTGACATATTACTCCCAAAAATTCTTCATACAGTGGTGGACTACCAGTAAAATTGATAAAAAAATTTGGGAACAAAAATTATTCAAACACTTTGACCTGACCATGTTTTGATTACGTGTTTTTTCTTTAATTGCTAATGCAACCTTTTTAGAGACTGAACAAAATTAAGCATTGCTTGGTAATTGTTCAACAAAGTATTGATAGTTTTGTAAATATTGTCATACAAACAGTTGTCTGAAGTTTTGGTTGATTGTAATCCATTACATACCTTTCTATCAAAGTTGTCTGACATTATCAAGATGAATTTGTTCAGACACAGTTTAACTCTTAGTTCTTGTCATATTTTATTACCATTTTCTAAACTATAGCAAATGAACTGTGATAATGTGAGAAATGTTGACGGTGTCTGAATAAACTTTTGTTTGACTGTATATTTAATTTTTACAGTGAAGACTATGCAGTGCTATTTTACATTTAATTATTCGTTTTCTGTACCTGGACACTTACAAACGTCAAAAAAACTTAAACATTGTGTAAATAGCACAAATAAATAAATAGAACGAACATACAAATTAAACAATTTCAAATAGGGCCCACTGGTACAACCTGCACCGGGGCCCCGTAAACCCCAGCTACGGCCCTGTTTGTGGGCCATGTTTATCTTACAAGAAAACATACATTCAAGCGCAATTGAGACGAAAAATAAATTAAACCGTTATTTATCATTTTTATTATTGTTGACCGTTAATTGGTATAACCCATTAATTCTATGGTAAGCGATAGCTGATATTGAAATGTCAGCTTTGTGTTTCTGCCTCTGTAAAAGCCTGCTTAACAGTTTTATTGTCTTAGTCATTACACAGATGCCTGTGTTTGTCGTAGGGGTGACACAAAGGTGAATTGTCCGAAAGATCAAGTCATAAAAGTCTTATGCACTCAATCATGGTCACATCACGTATCAAATATCCCAGCTCACATTTTGAATCGGCCCACAGTTCTTAGCAGACTGAAGCCATAAGATTGCCACGGCGTAAAAATACAATTATGATGAAATCGATGTGTTTTCATTTGTGATCACGGTTGACTGATTGACTTAGTTGTACATGCATTAAAAGAGCAGCAATCATATCTTGTAGCAACGGTAAAAAGCTGTTTTCTCCTTTGAGAGTGTTAATCCATAATGTTATTAACTTGTTTGCGTAAAAGTCAAAGCTTGTGAGGTTTACGATGACAACCAACTGATCATGCTTTGGCACTTAAGACTACCTTATCACCTGGATATAGGCTACCTAAGACTATATTACATGAACAGTGTTGCAGCACAAGTTTTGATTTTATGTTTATCTCAGATAGAGAAATATGACTTGGTAAAATAAAGGTGGGAAATAACATATCCACGTATTTGCTGGTGGATAAACTGGATTGTTTGAACTGTGTCTAGGATTTGGTTGGAAAAATGAAGGACGCAGCAAAAAGTCTCGAGAGGGCAACCCAGTCTTGATTCCTGGATTCATGGATCTCTAGATTTCGGATGCCGGGGATTAATGAGCCAAACGTGTCTTTCCTTCAGGACGCAGTGCCCCGTCATTTTTTTCTTTGTTGAATTCTTCTTGCATATATTGCCTAGTATTCTTTAGCTTCTTTTCATAAAATGTACAATAAAAATCACTTTGATATAAGTAAACCTGCCTTTGTGTAATTATGTTTTAGAGTTCAGTCAGTCTTTGTTGATAAACGCATGTTTCCGAAAAAAATCGACAATTGTCACAGCTATGAGACAATAGTGTTTGACATCTGGATCCCTTTTCTGATAAAAAAAACAAAACAAAAAAAAAACGCATTGTGTCTATATATTATATAGAAACTAAAAAAAAAACTTAATGTTGAGGGCCAGGACAGGTTTTTATAATACGTTGAAGTTAATGAGAATATGCGGAGTGATTGTTACATTGCGAAAATGCTGATTCATATTTGTAGCAGCAAAATAGCACTTATTTTCTATGGGAACTCCCGGCCATAAGTGGAACGTGCGTAGATTTCTTACATTGTACCACCCTCTGTATCACATTCACCACCATGAATTAATTTAGAAACAGACTATCGGGCTAGTTGTGATTGGCTGATGTATGAACTGCGTCCTCAACGCCTTTGAGCTCTTTAGTTTAACCGACTGTCTATGAATAGATCATCTATGACTCGGGATTTGTAGTAAGTTGATAATGTCTCCGTTATGAATTACATTCTTCAAAGCTGTTGAGGCATAGAGATCATTTTGCAGAAAAAAAGTAGCAAACGGTTCAAAGCTGACCTACAAGAACCTATTCTGTTGTGTAAACCTTACGAGCTGGACCGCGGTCAAAGAGACTTTGAAACGCAATTCTTTGTTATTTGCTGAACGCAAGCAGCTCTGAATACACCGACACATATTCCCAGGCCACCCTTAAGGAATTAGATCACGTGATGCACGGGGCGGTCGAACTACAAGCCATTTTGGGGACGGTGTCAGTTTCCACTGAACCATCAGCGCAGCATTTTTCGAAGAGAAGACTGAAGGCGCTAGCCTAGAGAAAACGCACATCAGCCTGGCCGTTTTACTGTCGGGAGGTCTGCATTCAAGAGCGCTTACAAATCTGCAACCGAGCACAGCTCACACATCGACAACCGGACCTTTTCTATTTTTTTTTTATTATTGAAATGCGCCCTGCTCCGCCGTTCTCTTATTGCAATTGACAGCGTCTGCAGCCCTTTTCAAGATGGCCGCTTGGCTCGTATTCATTTTCTACTGATCGACTCCTAACTTTCATTGTCTAACCACCTCCAGGCTCGACTATTCGCTCCAGCTCAGTAAGGTATATGTTCTTCGATATCTTCCCTTACCAATGTCTAATTTCACACTCTGTGCTCTAAATGCATCTGTGTTTTTGTGAGCGTAAAATGGAGACGTGTGTTAGAGTGGATGCGGGAACTGAAGGGCTCGCGTACGCAACACTGGCTCAGTCTCTCCGCGTGCTTGTAGATTTTAGTTATTTTATCTAGTAATATCGTATTCTGTCTGTGCGTATGATTCCTGTTTTGTTGTATGATATTCAGTTATTGGCCTCATTATGTTTGCTTGGCATTCCTGGCTAAATGAAACGGTTTAGTTATTAATGAATCCTGATGTGCACGAGAAATCGGGTAGAAACGGGTCGACTGTTCATGTGAGGCGGATTTCTAAAGGATTTTCTGTCTGTCGTCTCATTGAGCAGTTATCTGATTTTATAGATATACAATCTGTATGATGTTTACGACCGGATAAACCCGTTGTTTTGCGGAATTGTACCTATTTGTGTGTTTTCTTAACTTAAATTTACAAGGTAACCTAAACGTGTCCTGTTGTCGGCTATACAGGACAAAGCTTTCAGCGGGTGACAGCAAACATTCACTACACGGATGATGTGTGGTTGATAAAACAACACACATTTATAAACTCAGGTACTTATTTAACGTATTTATAGTGGTTTTTAGTGGTTTCTTTCATTTGTCCAAATGACATGAAGAAGTCTTCTCTAGATTGCCTGGCTTAGGCTACACAAGGTTTGTATGGTTCTCATTTTGTTGGACTTTGACAAACACATTTGCCACATTTGTCAAAGTACTGTACTTTACCATTCAGATAAAAAAAAGCCCCAAAAAATAAGTTATCGCTTATTTATATATCTAGAGTAATGTAGGGTAAGCCTTCTTGTGGCTTCTCACGTCAAGAAGAAAAATATATTTTAATAATGAACTTTGTCGGCATCTTGTTTTAAAAAATTTTTTTTTATTAATACGGGTTAGCCTATTCACTTGCGCATATATGTCTTGATTTAGAAACCGCAATTTGTATGAGACTTGGGTGAATAATTTTGTTTAATATAGGCTAGTAGCCTATCACTTCTGACTCCCTGTGGTTGTGAATGCCAGAGCTAAATATAAAGTGACGTGTTATTATAGCCTATTGATGAATTTAACACGTACGGTCTGTCAGCATTTTGAGTCTTCTGTGATCAACTTAATCAGGTGGAATTTCATTATGGTAGCCTACCTGTATTCATCGAAATAGGCCAGACAGGGCTTTGTAAACTCGGCACTTTCTCACGTGGCACAATTCATGTATAAGGGTCATTTCCTCCTTTTGACAGTTATTTATTCTATAGCCTACGTATAGCATCACCATCACCAGAATGCTCGTCTAGTCAGAGTTCAAAAAGTTCGTGGTTTTGTTGTTATAACCAACCGAAACGCTTGTTGCAGTAGCTAGTAAGAACAAACAGCACTGTATCAGTTCTATGCGACTGGTGGATGTTTTACTAAATAAATGTTAGATCATGAACGCCTTTATTTATTTAATAAGCAAGGGCACAGGTTGACATTTTTTTCCTATGTAGTTTGATCTGGGTTTGAAAGTTGTCTTAGAAGATGTGTAGGCTATATTCATCATAATGTTTTGCTACCCTCTCACGTGAAGTATAGCCTATCAGAGTATTTTCTCGCGTGTTCTTAAAATCGTTTTGTATAGTCCGATGGCTTAACTTCCAACTGTCATACCTAGATGACATCACCCTTTAATGCATGATTATCTTACAGCAAGTTACATAATCTTTAAAACGCATATATTTATAACTAGTACTAGCAGTAATCTACTTTTGATATGCTTCATCCAGCTCGAGATTGAGAAGTCTATACGTAGTTACTACTTGAAAGTTATCGCTTACTCTTGTCGTTTTCGCATTGTTGTGAGCTCCTTCAGCACTTCATAGCACTTGTCTTCGGCTCTTAGTGAATGACTCGACGTAATAAGGTGTTTCGAAAACAGGATTTGTGACAAACGGAACCTCATACATAGCAACGTATGACGACAGTCATGATGTCAAATGGGTATCAGTTTAATGCAAGGTGCATTCATGGGCAATGAACGACTGCAACATTAGTTATCCAGGAGGGAGAGAATGTCAAAGCAAAGCGGAGATCACCATCATCAATAACATGAATGTTCAGTCTTTTATTTCAGTTCTTTATGCGAGGTTTTAAGATACACTGCAATTTTGAATGGAGGGATGTTTATTTTCAATCGAAATTTGCGCGTTCAAGGCATTCTACACGGAACGTTCCGTTTCAGCTGCTTGGTACGTTGCCACGTAACGCAGCTTTAGTTGCTATAGAAACCGTAAGAAGTGTTCGTCATGTAAAGTTAATTTACGCAGACTGTCCTAATGACTGATGCAATATATTATGGTGCGTTGTGCAGCTTTATGTCTGTTATGTTGAGTTGGTGAATCTGAATTTGCTGCGATATAACGATCGTTTTACATCGCAATCGCGCCGTTCCACAGCCCCGAAAACCCGTGTAGAGATGACCTAAACATTGCGCCAGTTCTGTTATTCTGTAAATATACGCAACAGCCCATAACAAAAATGTTAAGGTCTCAGGTAATTAAGTCCTCATGATTGTTTTCTCTCTGGCAGTTGTTTGTAGTTACAAATCTTAATCATCTTATTTTGTTTCACCCGCAGGGTCTTTTCCATCCCATGACGATGCATCGTACAACAAGGATCAAGATTACGGAGCTCAATCCCCATTTGATGTGTGTCTTATGTGGTGGATATTTCATAGATGCAACAACAATCATAGAATGCTTGCACTCATGTGAGTATATGAGATGTGCTCTATTTTCTGTGGTTAGATATTTGAATATATCATGCAACATATCCAGACCATGTGTATAATCCTGTGACATTTCTCTGATCCTCAGTTTGTAAAATGTGCATTGTCCGGTACCTGGAAACCAGTAAATACTGTCCCATATGTGATGTGCAGGTCCACAAAACGAAGCCACTTCTCAATATTCGGTAACCTTTAAAACCACTGGCTGTTCCATCTTTCCACTTCTTGTAAATAGTTATTCATAGTAATAATTAATTCTGATTTGTATGCGTATATCTGACATCTTGTTTGTTTCTATTTCAATTGCTGTATATTGTGTTTTCTGTTCATGCCTTTTAGAATTGGGAAATAACATGAATTTGAGTTGGTTGCAACAGCTTTGTTTGAAGTGCATAGTTTTTCCAAAAAAAAAAAAAAAAAAAAAAGGTTTGACCAACACCCCTCCCCCCACAGGTCTGACAAAACTCTACAGGACATTGTATACAAGTTGGTTCCTGGTCTTTTCAAAAGTAAGTCAGTCATTGTAAAACATTGTATTTATTGTTTGTAAGTATATACACATGCTTTGATCTGGAAATGTCTTTTTCTGTGCAGATGAAATGAAGCGTAGGAGAGATTTTTATGCTGAACACCCATCTGTTGATGGTAAGTGTTTAATGTACATAAGTAAATAAGTTTGTATTTGTTAGGGTAACTGTTTGAATACACTGTGTTAGCCTAATTGTTGAAATTTGTTTAAATTTAAGCTATGATTCATAATTTAATTTTTTTTTCAAAGCTGCAAATGGATCAAATGAGGATCGAGGAGAAGTTGCTGACGAAGACAAGCGAATCATTACAGATGATGAAATTATCAGTCTGTCAATTGAGTTTTTTGATCAAAGGTATGTTTACATGTCTGTATAAGTGAAATTTGCTGCCAGTGTATCTGTCTGTGCTGTTACAAGAGTTTTAAAAATGTGTACATAAATTTGAAATGGCCATTCTCTAGTGTAAAGATATTTTATTTGAAACACGAAAAGTTATCATTTAGTATTTAATTTACAACAATTATACTATTTATTGTTCAGGGCCCAACAGCAAGGCAGCACAGATGAGAGGCAAAAAGAAGAGGTAACTAAGAAGTGCTTGCTGTTGCTGAAAGCTTTTTTTTTTTTCCTCTAATGATGGTGATACAGAGTACATCTATAGTAAAGCTTGTCTGAATAATGTATTTGTATGTTATTTATTTTATTATTAACCACACAGGTTAATAATAAAAGATACTTACAGTGCCCTGCTGCCATGACTGTGATGCATTTGAGGAAATTTCTGAGAAGCAAAATGGATATACCTCCTACTTTTCAGGTAATGTGATCTGTGTTATTGCTGTGTTATTGTTGTAGTTTCATTTTCTGGTCTTTTTTTTATTTTTAAATCCTTTTGTTACAGTTGAAGTTTACTAGTTCAGTGTTTCATCACAATTTTATAGAAAGAGGGTACTGTTATTTATTTATTTTATTTACTGATCTTGCATCATCCATTATGATGTGATATCGATTGACTGGTGCTTGTTTTTTAATATTATGGTTCTTTGTTCTAAAAGATTGAAGTTATGTATGAGGATGAGCCTTTGAAGGATTACTACACATTAATGGACATTGCCTACATCTACACTTGGAGAAGAGTAAGTTCTCACATGTTTTTTTTTTTTGCTGTCAAATCTGACTGCTGACTGTTACTTTACACACTTGGTCTTAAATCTCAAAGTAAGTGTATTATTCAAGCAGGTCATTTATTTATCTTAAGATAATTGGTTCATTTGTTGACTGAGAATTTTAGTTGCTCAGCATCCACCGTTCAATAATAAGGTTCCTCCTGTTATTACATAGAATGGACCACTGCCTCTGAAGTACCGCGTGCGGCCCAGCTGTAAAAAAATGAAGATTACCCATCCACAAGATGGCGTGAACAATACAAACCGCTCTGAAAGTGACTCAGCCAGCGATAAAGCCAGCAGTCCCGCTGGAGTTCCATCCACCTCCTCACCACTACCGAGTCCAAGCACACTGGTTCAGCCTTCACAACCTCATTTCACCCATATTTCCAATCCTATTAACGGCACGACGATGACAAGCCCAAATCGACAGTTCAGCTTCGGCAGCAAAGTGCGAAAGACAGCGCTGAACGGATCTTCCACCTCGTCGGGTTGATGAGGGGAGTACACGATGAAGCCAACGCCAGATATAATCCAGCTATTTCCATGCCAACGTAGTGTCGTGTAGATCCATTTATTTTTGTTATTATTATCAATATATTATACATGTAACTTTAACGTAGTGGAAATGACGCACTTCATTCGACACATTGCTGGAATTTCTAAGATTGCGTGAGAACGTTAGAGGCCCATTTGATTGCAAAGTGGAGCGCAGAGTGACGGTTGTGGCATTTTCAGAATGCAGAAATGACTGAATTACACCTACCTTTTTATATATTTTTACTTTCGGTCTACAGTTTCCCTAAACAAATTGCGTTATTTGTTGCTTGTATTTTACATGTGTATTATAATGTTCTTTAAAAGCATGTTAAAAAAAAGCATTTACTTTTGATTTTAGTTTGCCTTTTCTGGGGTAGTTACTAAACATTCCTGGTATATTCTGGCCTTTAATAATGTATCAAAGAAAGGCATATATATATATATATAGTTCAAAATTAAAGGACAAAATACTATATTAGGACTGCGTGTTAAAAGGGATGAAGAAATGCAACGTTAAGTTGTCGGCGTCATAATTTTTATTATTCAAAGTTCTTGGAAATTCAAGTTTAATTTTTGCAATTATTGTACGATTTGCTCCACTGTGCCGTTTCGGGTCCGTCAGTTTGGTCTAGAGGTCATGCTCCAGTCCTGTATAGCATGCACATAGCCTATATCTTTCAGACTGCTTTCAAGCTGTGACATACACGAATTTGTCAGAATACAAACAGCCACTGTTATACCCCCCAACTTCTTATTCTGGACAACATTTTGATGTCTTCAGTGTTCATTGTCTTATTGGTCGATTGTAGACTATTGACAGCTATTGTATTGTGACTGTTGCACAGTAAAACATCTAAATAAAACATTTTACACTTTCAAATCACCTTCTTGTGTTTTAATGCTGCTTCGTATCAGACAAAGAGAGAGACAACTAGCCTACGTATACCTAAAAATCTTCATGAATTGCTACAGTATCCGAATATATTTATTTAGACTTTTAAGTAAAAAAAAGTAGGCCTATAATGGTGAAAAAAGTTGACATTTTAGTATTCAAGGGACCCTTTTCCTTTCCAGTATTAGCTCATGTTTCAGTAGACAATAAACTTAAAGAAATAATCGTTGAAGTGTGGTGCAGTACAGAACAGCCGTGTATTTTTAATTTTTTGTACTTTATTTTTTGACGCATAAAGACAGTTTATATCCTTTAGCGCGGATGGCAGTATATTAAATCCCTGTGCGATAAACTGATAATAAATGTGAAGTAGTTAATCTGGTTAAATTAAGATCAAATCCATAACTTCATAGTCTGTTACGAAGAGGGTATTGTGAGGCAGACTCCACGAACTGTAGCTCAAACAGTTGACAAGCTTATAATTAGCCTGTGCAAAGTACCCAGTCAGACCATTTTTTTGCGCAAAGTACCAGTCAGTCGTTAGAAACAGAGAATTTGTCAGTGAATCTCTTCGTGAGGCGAGGAAAGCTTGACTGAATATTTGTAGGCTACTTACACTGAGGTAATGAAAGCTATTTATTTTAACGAGGTAGTTCATCTGTTAGGTTAGTTAACAGTTTCAGTAATAATATGGTACGTCGACCTTGGTCTTCAAAGACTTCAGAAATCTTGTAGAATAAGGCAGTTTTTAAGTGGGCATATTTAGTCGGTTTTTGGACTTCCACATAGTCTGACTGAATTTCTTTGAAGGCTGTTTTTTTTTTTTGGCCCACTCAGAGTTATCCTATAAAACTTATCTGGACCTAATAACACTATAAACTGCTTATTATACAATAAAAAAGACATAAGAAAATCCCTATTGATGTTGACTGAATTTAGGAGTGAATTTAGAGGTGGAAATGAGCAAAGGCAAGTATAGTGGACATTTTTTACATTTTGTGACACTGCAAATAATCTTTTTTTTTTTTCTTTTTTTTTTTAAATGAAGAACAATTCTGGGGAAGTCTCTTTTTCCAAATACTTAATCATTTCTGCTCACTTTGCCTTACCCTGGCTGATGTCGTGATGAACCGTACGAATAAATATAGGCCTACATGTTCTTAATTAATAAATTTCAACAGCATTTAAACACAAATTCGTTGAAAAGCCTTGCTCATTATGAGAGCATGTCTTTGTAAGAAGTGATATCAAAGTTAATGAATAAACTCCTCAGCTTTGAGCTGGCGTTTAAAAGCCCGATTTGTTTGAATTATTATTATTTTTTTAATAGAGGCATAGCTTGTCATCTTAATAAATTGATTACTTATCCAATCATGGTTCAGATATAACAACCACAAGCTTATATTTTTACCATTTTAGGCCCATATAACTAAATACAAAATAATTTCTAATACATACTGTGTTAAGTGCTTGGCCAAACACACTTGTAATCATGTTACAGAACAGAAAGTGCGTGAAATGCAACATATACGCCTAGACACAACAAGAAAATATGAAAGGCTTTCGGGAAATTATGAATTCATAGCCTAACTATTTGGTAACCAGCTCAAATTACTGCATTATTTAAGCTTGAAGAGAGGATAAAACAATAAACTAGAGCGACATCTCACAAGTGAACACTGACATACGTAAAGTTTGCATTCTGTTCGACTATAGACTAATTTTTGCCTATATGATGCACGAACTATAGCGGGCACTAGTTTCTTTGCTTTTCTGAAACTTGTTTAAAGAAAATGTGCGAATGTGAAGACTAGTAATTACTAAATATCAGTGCTGCTGTGACTGCAGTTGTCTCTGCGGTAACCATGTAGAAACTAATGTGGGGGCAGCTGTTCACCCTCGCAGCTGCTCTGTCCCGATATCCCACATTCATCGACCGTTTTTGAGTCTCATTTAATATCCCAATCTAATTAAGGATTATTTAACCTGCTATTACATCTGGACACCAACTGCATGCGGCACTGATCTTGATTTGAACATACATACGTGTTTCAGCAAGAAACATTTGAAGAACATTGACAGCAAGCTCCCCGAATGAACGCGGTGCCTATCACTTCCGGTTTGTTGCCAAGACAACAGTTGCACGCCTCCTCTAAACTCAAAGTCACAACAAACGTTGTTTCCTAATGGAAGCTTAAACGTACATTTTTGTCGCATTCACGGAGCTTTTTTGTCGTTTTTGCTCCGATTTGGGATACTCATATAACTATGAGTCAACGACAGATTTTGCAAGGTGAGAACGTGAGATCCGTTGAAGTAGCCTATTACGTTAAAATTTAAAACGTTAATTAAAACTGATAGTGGTTGCTTACTTTTATTACTTTTGCAGTTTGTTGCCACTGATTCATCTCATTTTGTCTATTATTATTATTATTATTATTATTATTATTATTATTATGCAGTGTTTGAGCAGTACCAGAAGGCAAGAACACAATTTGTGCAAACTGTAGCAGATCTTGCAACAAGACCACAAAATACTGAAACACTTCAAAATGCTGGTGAGTGTCTAAAATGTATATTTTGTTTAAGGGAAATTTCTGCATGAAGTGTGGTATGGCATTTGCTTGTACTTACATACTTATATAATTTCTAATTTAATAATTTAAATATAATTTTAGATTTTTTTTTTTTTTTTTACAAATCCACCAAATTCCAACCTACACATACTCAAG